>PVJX010012596.1:0-49906 GCA_004027295.1 Dolichotis patagonum
GCTGAGAGTGTGGCAGACTTTCAGCAGCCTGAAGGAGAGAGACCCTGGCACATGAGGACCTGCACCATGTGGCTGACTCAGGGTGCCAGGAGAACAAGGAGCTCCACCCCTCTCTGGGGGCGGCTGAGAGTGTGGCAGACTTTCGCTGGCCTGAAGGAGAGAGACCCTGGTGCATCGGGACCTGCACCGTAAGGTTGACTTGGGGTGCCGGGAGAACAAGGAACTCTTCCCATCTCTGGGGGACGACTGTGATCCTGCCTGCGTGTGGGCTGAGAATCAGACATCTCATGTCATCCTGTCCCCCATCCCGTGTCCCCCTCCCTCTCCCCCCTACCTAGCAAGTGGGAGCCAGTGAACTACACATCTTGTGATTGGCTATGTTATTCAGTATGAGCTCTCCATATGCAAAGATAAGGACAACCATTTGGAAGAAAAAAAGAGACAATATGACAGATAGTGAAGATCTCTGGCTGTCTAGCTTTGACATTTATGCTTTCTTGTGTCCCATTCTGTTCTGTTTTGTTGTGTTTAATTTTACTCCCTTTTAAAATAAAATAAAATTTAAAAAATAATAATAATCAAAATACACCAGCAACCCTCAAGAAAAGTATCTGAGGTCACCCTATTTTCTAACATTATGTACACATTGACTATGTCTTGAACAGAAAGAGGAAAAGAGGTTTTCAATAGCCAAGGAGCCCTCTTTTATTTTGATTACCAAAATATTGCCAGTTGTTTCAGGTTTGTGTGAACACTGTAGTTTTGCATGGGTTCTGCCACAACTATGCCACCAGTCTTGCTGGAGAGTGTCAGTCACAGAAATGCAGGCTCAGGACTTTTTAAGCACAGTAAAAATCTCTATAGCTACAAAGATAAGAACAACACCTCCCTTTTGCCAAGCAAATGCCAACGGGACAAGGCCAAATGATAGAAAACACCTCCTGCAGATTTTACTCAACTTTTCTGTTGAGTTTGCATCATTGTTATCAGCTGCCCTTCACAACTGCCAGTGTGTTTCATTAACCTCGCTATCAGCTCAGTATCAGTAGGATAGAAGAGTACAATGGTCCTCCAGCCCCTAGATTTCAGAGATTGAGAAGTGGATGCTAATGAGGTTTCCACCTGTGAGATTTACTATTTTATATATGACTCTCTGACCTTAATTTTATGTCATTCAAAATTCTGGAAGTGACACTCGCAGAAAGTGAAGAAATGATACCTTCTGAGCAAGCACCAGGCTGAGCACAGGCAGCTCATCTTTAACTGCTCTGTTTGGCAAAATGGTTGCCCCCAGGAACAGACTCGGAAAAGGCTGGAAACACAGATTTGCATGATAAAGAATGGCATGTATTTTTGACAGCCATGAATATATAGGTAGGATGTCTCTTTTAAATAAAAAACATTGCAGTACATTTAAATACAGTAATTGAATTGAAAATGGATTTTTTTGCAAAAGAATAGACTCAATGTTACCACACTTTTAAGATGTTTAAAAATTGATTTTAAAGGGCTTTCTAATAAGATTATATGTCCTACATTATAGGGCCTAAAGCTTTTTGATTGCATATAAATGAATTGTGGTCTGCTCAACTTTCCACACAAGACTCTCTTACCCAAACTACATCAACATTATATTAATACAAAGGCATTTCCTTTGACTTTTGGGGTGTGCCGTGGAAACTCACTAATAATAATACCTTAGCTGGAATCTATATGCCCTCCCAACAAAAAAGAAAAAAGGCAGGGGGAATCACACTTTTCCGAAGAAATGTATACTAATACCTAGCAACCATATTAAAACACACAGCTACAAAAGAAATACACCTCAATGAACATTTCACCATGAGCATGAGTTCCTGGGGTTACTTTAGCCTTACCAGGAGCATGAATTACTTTTTTGCATGGCAGATTTTTTTTAAACTCATACATGTGTTATGTTTCATCTCCAGCTTTAAAACTGTGCAAATGGAAGGTAACTCATGTCAGTAAACATTCCCCTGACTACCATCAGGGTTAGCAGAATGTTATTTTTAACCTAAAGGATGGTGCAATGTATACCACAGATGCTGATGTCTGTCAGATACAAAATGTCCAAAGATTTACCCACAGCAACCTACCCCAGCACTGCACTCCTGAGTCACTTAAACACAAACACAGAGAAGACGCCTTTTAGCTAAAAATGGAGAAGTTAGGCAGCTACATGTCAGACTTTAAAAATGATCTTAGGGAAATCTCAAGGGCTCATGTTCCCTAAAACAGCAAATACTGACATCTCTCTCTCGCTCTCTCTTTTTTTAATGTAATACCAGTAAACCACATTCAAGGTCAGAAAAAGTCTAGTTGGCCACCTGAATAACTCTGCCATATTTGGTATTCAAAATTAAAAGGCAGAGAGGTAAAAGTAGTAGTTAAGTGCTAGATTTCAATTTGAAAACAAAGTTGAGGCAGGACATAAACCAAAATAAGGGCAACTCATTTAATGGTATTTAGTCAGCTCACTGGTTAAATATACTCTGATTCATACACACAGACCAAAAAAAAGTACTAAAGTTAACAGAGAAAGGCTGATTGGTTTACTGAGCCATTACATGTGACAAAGCAGTCACAAAACTGTAGAGCCTGCCTCAAGTATGGCTAAAAGATAACTATTGTTAAAACAGTAAAATCTATAAAGAGGCACGTGTACCAAGGAGTACAGTCAGCAAAATGTCACCAAATTATATTCTTAAATCTGTCTTACTTTTAAAACGCATCCCCTTCAGACACGCACGTCCCCACCACACACAACCCATCCAGAAAGGGAGCTCGGAGTCTGTGACCAAATGACAGCCCAGGAGTTTGCGGCTTTTATAAATGGTGGTTTGAGAGCCGGGCTTCATTTTTCTGTATAAACAAAATATCCATGGAAATATTCTCATGACACGATGGAATCACAGAAAAAAAGATTTATAGACCCACATGGTTCACCAGTTTCTTTTGAACCAAGACTGTTAGAGGACTAGTGAGGTCAGAAGCCCCTTATACCTGCCACTTCATTATTTGTTGTGAGAAACAAAGCTGAATTTATTGATTAATCAGGAAATATTTCCCACATCAAGCGCAACACTGAATAATGATTACAGATACTCTATTTCAATTAGAAACAATAACTCTCCAAATCATAAAGGTTTATTTCTAATACCAAAATTTTAACAGAACAGTTTGGGAAAGAGGGATCAGAAGACAACCCTATAAAAACACATGAAATGACTGGTATTGGGGGAAAGCAGAAGAGAGATAGAATGCTTTCCATAACCTTAAGGGCATTGCTATTAGGTTTCGTCAGGCTCAGACAAAGCAATACAGTTCACCAGTTAAGGGATCCACTTTTGAAAATTATCATGGCTTACCTCTGAGAGTTTTGTATTATATTATGTGTATGTCTATTTAGCCCACCACTAATATCGTGAATGGCTCAAAAATTATTCAAGGAAGCAAAAAGTTCTATCTCTGTCCAAATAGATAATGTGAAGCTCTTGGAGCTGAAAAGTTCAAAGAGACAGCTTGTTATCCCAGTGTCCTAAATCTTACAGCTGCCATTTCCCAACCTAGGGCAATAACAGACCCGAGGATGTGGGGGGGCATTCTATTCTGGAGGATCTAACGGGCAGCTGCTGCCCTCCTCGGCATATTTGGCTCACACAGACTTGTTGATGCATTTGGTGCGTTCCTGTCATCTGCCAATGTGCTGGGCTTGACACCAGTAAGATGGCTGAACATTTGTTGTTGTCCATTTGTTGACTTACAACTCAAGGCTTAAATGGCACATTAGAAAAACCAACCTGGCCAGCTGGGAGATGGAAAGTACTTGATGAAATAGAACAAACTTAAGTCTTGTCTTGATATTTTCCCCCCTCCTCTGGAAAAAAGTCAAAAAGGAAATATCATTTTCTGATACTTCTAAAAACCCTTTTATGCAACCTCTTTTCTCTTGAAAGCTAGCTTTAGTCCTAGCATGTTTCATTAAACATTCACAACTATTATTCAAAAATCAGTCATTCGGGTAATTTAGGCCAATACTGAAGCTCAAGTTCAATTAAGCTGTGGTTGTGCATACAGTTTGGTGATGAAACTAAAAAGCTTCTAGATAATAAATACAGTCTCAGGAAACAAAACCATAAGTTACTGAAGGGCAGAAACACTATTATAAATACTTTCACTGTCTTCTCCTGCCATAATTGAACAAATAATCTTTGTGTGTTTACTTTTAAAAATGCCTCTACCTGGTCTTCTACATATAGGACTAGGAAATTCTAAATGATTTTAGTGAAAATTATCTCCAGACATTCTCATTTTATTATCAATTGCCAAACTGCAATTATATATCTTCCAAAATTGTGGTGTACATAAATGTCTTAATTACAACTTTACCTCATTCATATCCAGAGATACACAAGTATTCTGCCAAAACACAGTAATAAACTTAGGAAATTGATCCATTAACTTGAAAATTTCCTTCCAAACAACATTTTGCCCTTATCACAGTCTGTAATGTCTTGAAACATTACTTTACAACAAGTATCTTATTCCTACTAATGTGGCCAGCTAGAATTGTGGATGTCTCCAAATATATGTTTGTATTAAACAAATGTTCAACAACTTTCAGAATTAACAAATGAATTAGCAGCCCCAAATGAATGCCAGCTAAGTAAATGATTAACCTGAGTACACAAATGGATCCCCAATCTACTAATTTAGTAACACTGTCAGACAACTGTCAATTGCCAAACTCATTCATCCTAGCAAGTCACTGGGCCTTTCTCTCCACAGAGAACCACTGCACCTCAGGAGTTTCAGCACTTCTGTCCAAGCTACTGCAACAAACCATCCATACACCAATTCATGAAAAAACTAACTGACTCACGTTGCTCCTTTCTAGCTTTAATATTTGATGAAAACTTCTTACTATACAGTGAAACCAAGTATGAAAACTGGGGCTCACTAAAGCAAACACTATGGAATTTCTGGAGCACTAAGAGGCCCAACTGACCCAAAAGAATTTCTTCCTGGGATGCCACCATTGCTTGCCATCTTAGGTATGGAATCACCTTGATAAAATGCCTACTAGACCCCTGTATATCCAACACTCCATGGGCAGAATCATTTGAACATGTAAAGAGTGGTAGAAGTGGGGAGTAGAGGAAGCACACTGTGTAGGGAGAGAATTTTTCTACCAGTGGACTGGACCACTAAGGGCAATACAGGGACTGAGGAGATAGGACAGTAAATCCACAGAAAACCTACCAAAATAGACACAACTACTCCATTTTGAAGTACACACTGTTGAGATTTGGTGTCTGGTAGCTTAAAAAAAATTTTTTTTAATAATCTGCACTACCAGTTGGGAAAAGCCAACACACATACACTCAAAAAGGAGACAGCAAAGTTTTGGTTTTTTGTCTTCTCTCTCTCTCTCTCTCCCATGCCCCAGATACCCAAGAATCCCCACTCCCTTTCTTCCACCTGTAACCTTACAAACCATGTTCTTCCAACTTGCTCTGGGGTTTTTTTCTACTCTTTTCTCATATCTATTCATAGAAGTTCATTAACAAAAAATAAAATCCTCTAAGTAAAGGAAGGCACAAAAATCTTTTCAAAAGTTTCACACACCAGAAATGTTTACATTTAAGTAAGTGCTGCTCTGTTCACCTCAGAGCACACAGATGTATTTGAACAAGGGGGAGAAAATCCTGGTCTGATGATTCTCAGTCTGGACTTCACCTCCTAGGACCAGCTGTTTCCCACAAGTTATTATTCTGAAGTCACTTCTGCTTAGGTTTCAGACCAACATTTAAAAGCAGTAAATTCTGCCTTTCTGAGTGGGATGACATCCAATCAGAACTGGAAGATAAAGTTGATATAAGGCCTAGTTCTTACTGCATGTCCAACTAGAATTTAACCTCGTAGTACTAAAATGACGAACTCCCTGTAACAGATAATGGGATCCTGTCCCCATTTCAACTGAGAAGCCAAAGATTCATCTTGAATGTTCTGCTCTTGGGTTCAGTGGTCAGGTCAGAATCCCTAAAGAAGAGTCCCCAGCTCTTATCCAAAGCAATTTACCTTCTGTCCAGAGAGGCCCAGTTTTCTCCAGCAAATGGGAGACAAAAATCTTATTAGACTGAGTTTTAGAAATAGGGCAGTAACAACTAATAATCTTTATATGGTTAGCATCCTTTACATAACTTTTTATGCATCTAATGCTATACCTAAAAGAACCCAGGAACTGAGTAAAACAGAAGTTCAAGAACTTGGGATAAGACACAGGACATGAAATAACCAGAAAAGGGGATCAAAAAGTACCAAGATACCTTCTCTCAAAACTCTAAATGAGGGAGGGAGGCCATAAAACTAGCACAGGATGGGGGTGGGGGGAATACAGTCACTAAATAAGCCTTATAAAGAGATAGTTTATTTAAATTTTTTCTCCTTTTTACCTTTTCTTCTTGCTTTTATCATGAAATGATAGTCTCAATCTACTTTACACCTGGATCTACATTGGTTAATTCAATATCAAGCCACATAAGAGAAACTGAAGATAATTTACTTGTAATCCTTTAAGTTGAAGACTCAATTTGGATATTCCAATGCTTTTTGGTGGCACCACACACCCTATCAATAAAGAAACTTCTGGAACATGACTGAATCAGGCTAAGAAGGTCTATCCTTCATCAGATGAAGAACTCCCTTCTCTGGAGGCTAGCAGGGTAAATATACCTTCTTCCCAGTTGATGCAGCATAGGCATATTTTTAAAAACTGAGTAAAGGCAATCATAAAGTATCATTGCTCTTCTTGTAATGTTATTCCTTGTTGGGAAAGAAGTAAGAATTAATAAGACAAAAGCTAGAGACCATTGTTGAATGAGGTTGACCTTCACCTAGTGACAGGTGAACACAGGCTTCACTATTAATTCATACCAGGACTTCTGTGAGGCATTCCTCATCTTTCTAGAAGCTTCCTTGTTCTTCATCACCATTGATGCTCACCACAGGAAAAAATAAATGGCACAGTAACAAAAAATGATTTTACAGACCAACACAATGGGAGACACCTGCAGTCCTCCAACATTTCCTCCAACAGTTTAAGTTTAAAAGGGAACTGAAGAGAGACCCTCATTTCTGTATTGGAAAATAATGAAACAAGCACAACTATTTGTGAATTGTACTTCTGTATTCCAAAAACAAAAGGCATTTCCATCTCTAGATCTCTCCTACAAGCCACTCTACCACCCTTACAGGTTCTAGTTCCAAACCAGCCCTGATCAGCCGTGACTCTCACACAGAGCACAAAAACAAACTCATTGCTGGCTTCAAAAAGAGAAATAAGGATCCTTGTCATAGAGCACCACTCGCAAAACCATAGTAACCAAAATGTGGATGCACCCTAAATGTCCATCCTCACAAAAGTATATAAACAAAGTATACAAACAAACAATCTTATGAAGCATACACTACATGACTGAAACTTGAGACCATTATGCCAAGATGAAATAAACCCATCACAAAAGCACAAATCTCATGTGTTCCATTCATATGAACTGGAAACTCCTAAAGGAAGATGATGGTTGCCAGGGGCCAACAGAAGGGGAAACACTGACTGATGTCTAGGAATATGGAAAGCAGTTTTGCAAGACATACAGCTCTGGAGATGGGGTGCACAGCAATATAAATATACTTAACATCACCAAATTATATACACCATTAAGAAGATGGCAAGTTTTATGCTGTTTTTTTAATCAAAAGAAAAAAATAACAAGAAATACATTTATCTTGTAAGCTGGAAGCAGCTGCTCTTTCCCTCAATTACTATGCTCCTTCATTGTATCTCACTTGAGGTATTGATCGGATAAGACTATACTTAGTATAATGGCATTAACACACCTGATTCCCAGAACTAATAGCTACTAATATCATCCCTTGTTTTACAGACAGGGAAGTTGAGGCCCAAAGTGATGATCTAATTTTTACAAGATCAACCAAATACAAATTGATAAAATTAGTTCCATACTTCATCCTCCTTTACCTCACAATTATACCCCCTTCTCTTTCAAAAGAATCTTGGTCTGGATATCTGCTTTTCTTCCTAACTCAATCTCAGCAAGCGGGCTTCTGTGACCACTCCCAATAGCAACTCTCCTGAAGGTCACTAATTACCTCCCTATCAGTGCTACTCAGTATGGTGAGTTTACCTTCACTCTGCTTCTCAGTGCCAGGTGATATAGCTGACCCACCCTTTCCTTCTGGAAATTATCTCTTCCCTTCATTTCCTGGGCACCATTTGCTCCAGGTAATCCTATTTGTCGACTACTTCTTCTTTATCATATTCTTGAGGAATAGATCTTCTTCCATTTCCACCAAAACAATGCCTAATCAAAGTCTGAAAGAGTGGGTAAGCCATATTTACTTTAAATTTATTTCACAGGTTCCTAGGGTTGTGGTGAAACTTGTGATAGGTTCTAGAATCTTCTGGATGCAACTTCTCTAGAGATGTCACTTTTACTTATTACATATTTCTCAATGCCTAGCACAATATGTGCCACATAGTAAACCTTAACAATGACTGTTAGTTTTAATATAACTGAGTCCTCACATTAGATATCACTTTTCCTAGCTTTTACTGAAAAAACTTCCCGAACTATTCAACTGTCCAAGCCAGCTAAGGGCCTATCAGGGGCTCCCATAATAGCAAAAGCAGTAAAAACATTTCTTCAGCATGATTCTCAGATCGACGTATGGCTCAGGTTCTCAGTGAGACCCCAATCTTATTCGTAGAACCATCATCTATTAGCTCTCAACTCCCATTTCTGTCCTCAGAGTGTTTCATCCCAATACAAAAGCATGAAATGAGAGTTGAACAGCCCAACAATTTTCCTGTGTTTACTCATTCAGTTAACTGACTTAAATGCTTGAAATGATAATACAAGAAGTTAGGGGACGCTTACAAGTTGTGTATATGTTCAAGTTGGCCAGGCTTTGCAAAAAGAGTTAATTAAATTTGCTGTAGATTAAATTCACCACAATATCTCACTGAACAAGTTACCTGAAGCCTGAAGGCACAGCTTTGCCCTTTATTTTTTTCCCTTAAAGACTGATTTTCCCACGGGCCCAGTATTGACACACCCAGAAATGGGCCCTGCTTCTTCATTTTGCATTTCATCCTTTTTGAACAGTTCATTCTGAAGTCTACTTCCGATCTCTGACCTCATACTTGTTGTCCTATTAGTTCTATGCTCAGCATAATGGAATGTTAATAGGTTGTTGAGCACTCTACAAAAATCAATGGTGTAGATCCTGCTGGGGAAATAAACTACTTTGGTGGATAGCTATCCACACAGCATTAGCTACCATTTGATAAGATACAGCCTCAAGGAATGAAAATTTATTCTGGGGAATGCAAGGCTTTCTTCAACTGATATTTTGTTTGATTTGATATTAGATCAATTTCCCACCTCATTTTAAATACCAGAAAAACAGTAAGACAGCAATTTATCATTGGCCTGTAATATGGAAAACATGCAAAATATTGCACAATATTGAGAAGACAAAATTTCAACAGATGACGATTATTGAATTGCGAATTTTGGGAGAAAGCTGACTGGTACAGGAGTGGTTTTTAGTTTTTTGGTTTACTTTATATACTTTATGGAGAAAAAGACAATTAACTATATGACTATAATGGCTTGTATCTAGATGTCCCTCCAAAGCCTCATGTGGTCATAGCAGGGGCAGGGTGGCTGAATGTATGATTGATTCATGTATGATTGATTCATGTGCAATGCTAGGATCAAGGGTGATAGGACTGCCTAATCCTAGAAGCCTACATAGAGTATAAAAGGGGCAGAAAAAAGACTGCAAAATTCCCCTGCTTACTTGCTTGCTTTACTACCTTCTGCCTGCCATGAACTGTTTCTCCTCTGCAATGTCCCTCTGTCATACCACCCTGCCTTGGAGCCAGTCAGTTGTGGACTGAAACCTCCACACACTGTGAGCTAAACAAACCTTTCTTCCCTTAACTTGTGGGTGTTGAGTATTTTGTCTCAGCAACAAGAACCATAACCCACCGGTAGATCAAAATAGAACATTAACACAAACATGAGGAAATTATTTCAATTTTTCATAAAAATTATTTTTCGACAAATGAAAGGTCATTCTTTGATGACAGAAGCATGATGGTACACAAGGTTGACCCAAGAAAGTATCAGTTTTAAAGATGGAGCAGATAATTATTTTTTTTTACACCATCATCATACTTTGAAAGAATGAAAAAAGAAAAGCCTTTTGAAATGTCTAAGAGTTACAGAAAATACATTTTCCTTTAATCTGGAGATTGTCTTGGATGATATATGTATGTTTCTCCCATGTTTGTTAGGTTTTTTTTTTTTTTTTTTTTTACAGAACATATCTGTAAAATTATCATCGTGAAGCCTGAAGGGAATATTTTCAATAAGACAACTGTCTCTGAAGTTCCAGGGCTTCAGAGGGGCCCATGCCACCCAGAAAGGTGAAGGCACATGAGGATAGCTGGAGGGAGACCTGGAGGCAGCCTGGGGGAAAGACCATTTTAGCATCCTTAACTTCACAAGGGTTCCCTGCTTAGGAAAAACAGAAGAACAAGCACACTTTTTTTAATCAGGTGTATTTTTTTTAATTCCCTGTAGTAGACTCTGTCATTGTTTTTAAGGGAGCTAAGCACTCCCATGCCCTCTACTCATGAGAAAGTACACATTATATTGAATATAACTATTGTGGCCACCTCTAGGAAGTCCTCCGAGCTCCCACTCTGTGCCACCACAATTGTCTATTGAGCATTTGTTATGCAATTGTCATTTTTTCTTTGTTTTTCTTTCTCCATGCTGCTTTGTAAAGCCACAGACCTTCATTTCACTTTCCCAATATTTCCAAATGCCTTCTATGATGCCAAAATGACAAAGGAGTCATGAATTTCAGGAAAATCCACAGGGCGTCTGTTAGTAAGCAGGCCCCATGCTACGAGCCAGGGTCACAGCCAGGATGGGACACATGACTGTGCCAGCCTTCCCTGTAGAAGAGTCAGACTGGACAGCCAACAACAGCTCTGCTGACAGATCTGGATTTTATTCAGTAAAACAAAAAGAAAACACCAACATGAACTTTTTTACATAATTCTTTCAGATTGTGCAAGTTAAATCCAGGCCTGATTTGCAAGGGAAACATAGAGTCCTGGAGTTATCCATTGACACATCAACTTCCCTTCAGCAATGATGAGTCGCAACCATACAGGACATCACCTTTATAGTCCTCTCATATTACTAGCATGCCCACAAACAACAGCAGATCCTTAGAGGCAACCACAGTTATCTTTAAAAACGAACATTTAATGAGGACAGATCTTCTGCCACCAACACTGGTACTCACAACGACCAGTACCTGTGGCATTGTGTAATAGTTTTTGTTTATTGGTGTGGTTTTTTGAGACAGGGTCTCACTATGCAGTTCAGCTGGCCTTGAACTCATTTTGTAGCCCAGGCTGGCCACGAGCTCGCAGCAATCCTCCCATTTCAGCCTCCTGAGTGCTGCAATTACAGGCCTGTGCTACCACACCTCGCTGAATGTGCATAACTTTAAACTCTTTTTGTTTTACTTTGCCCTCTTGTTTGAACCCTCACATCATGATATAATATAGCTACATTAGGGTTTCTCATTGTTTGTTCTCTACAGATGTGTAAATGCTAACTCAAAGAATTTATGTTAGTCACCAAATTTTATACAGCTGTTAGTGTACAAACTCAAAATCAGACTTATGAACTCTGATGTCAATGGTTATGTTCTTCCTAAATACACTGTACCATCCACAGTTGTGTTCTTCTAAACACACCGTACCCCCAACAAGAGAAAACACAAATTAAAAAATGAATTGGAAATACACAGAACTCTCAAAACCAACATAACTCTCTCATCCTAATCCTGCCTACTTCACACACATGTACACATGCAGTCTAGAGATCCATAGGCCCGTCCACCAGTTAGTAACAATGAAGAATGCTTTCAACAGTAGCATTATAGGCAGGATCCAAACTGTTCCCCCAAAAAACTCTTTGCTTTGAAGGCTTGCTTGCCAGCTGAGGAGCACTGCAGAAGTGATTGGATATGAGGGCTCTGATTTCATCAAGTGGGTTATGATGATTTCATAGCTGAATGGGCTGCTAGGAGATGGGGTCCAGCTAGAATGAAGGTCACTAGGGCACACCTTGGAAGAATGTATCTTGTGTTCTCTCTTTCTCTTTCTCTCTCTCTCTCCCCCCCCTTGGTCACACGCTTCCGCCATGATGTTTCTGCCTTACCACGGGCCTAGAAGCAATGGAGCGGGCTGACTACAACTGAAACCTTTGAAACGGTGAACCAAAATAAACCTTCCCTCCTTTCACTTGACTTTCAAGCATTTTGTCACAGTAATGGGATGGTAACACAAGCAGTTAAGACGTTAGACCTTCCAGACAGTTTACCCATAGTCTACATCATTACCTCACTCACCTCTGTGTTATTAAAGTTGATCATATCATCTTCCTAACTATATACTCCAAGATAACAGTGGGCCCTGTACCGTAAGCTCTTAAGAGAACCAGGGCTGAGTCACCTTCCTCTTTAGCACACTTCCCAAATTGCAGCAGGGCACTCAGCCAACAGTGTGCAAATTAATGATGATTCTACTAAACTACAAAGATTGGTCTAAGAGTTTTTGTTAACATTTTCTGCTTTTTCTCCATAGTCACCTACTAATTTGATTGTGTGCCATTTAAAGGCAAAGATGTCTCTATCTTCCTGTATGAATCATGTACAGAACCCCAGATGGTGTCATGCTCATGTGCCATGTGTGTTGCATCAATATTTGCTCATTGATTTGTTGCTCAAATACCACTACTGAGTTGTGTTTGTCTGGCAAATCATGTGGTTTTAATAATTAGTGTCTGAGGTGGGAAAACATCTTTAAAAAAATGGGGTGAGTGTGATATACTGAGAGTATTATTTGTCTACGATAAATATACCAGGTGGAAATACATTTCCATAGCAGAAGAAATAAGCAAAATGAAAAAAGCACATTGATAAAAATCTCAGAAAGTAACACCACCTTTATTGCTTTCTACACAAACATCCTCCCCCCAGAGGAAGCATGCCAAGTAACAAAAGTAATTTCAACACTGCTGAGAGTCTGCAAAATCACACTATAGTTACTTGTGATACAAAAACATCAGCGATTTCTATAGGAAATTAAAAGGACATGTCCTCCTGTCTCCATTCACTGTATTTAATGACTTTTCTGAGAGAAATAATGCTTTGAATGTATTATTAAACCCTAGAATGAATGAGAGGTTTTGAGAAACCAAATATCTGATTGGTTACAGAAAAGCATGTATGGTTCAAGTCTTCTTATAGGAGTGAGAGAAGGAGAATGAGACTAATGAGGGTTAGCGAGGACAGTGGCCATCACCTGGTTAAACCTCCCACCCAGTAAAAGGAAGCCTTTCTGTAGTTATCACTGAAATCTTTAGGATATGCATAATTAGTGCACATTTCCATGTCATGAATATAATTTAATCTTTCTTTGATGAAAAAGATTTTCAAGTAGTGCAAGGTCATGTTTT
The DNA here is from genome assembly GCA_004027295.1 of Dolichotis patagonum. NCBI lineage: Eukaryota > Metazoa > Chordata > Mammalia > Rodentia > Caviidae > Dolichotis > Dolichotis patagonum. The sequence continues at coordinate 13,659 of PVJX010012596.1, forward strand.
AAATCAGAATCTTTCATGTCTTGAAATGCAGGTGACCATGCCATAGATACTGGGCCAGAAAAACGAGAGCCCCAGGAGGGGACACAGACTACCTTTATATATATATATATATATATATATATATATATATATATATATATATCCATCACTTTTCTCTTTTTCCTAAGACATATGCTCAAGAGCCTGGGTGTTGATTAAATAGTTGGAATTTTCAAATTCTGGTTATCTGGGTTTTAATTTTGTTTCCACTGAGAAAAGTAATTTGATATTAGCACAAGCTCAAGCTTGCAGATCATACTTAAAGATATCATTAATGCGTAATTGAAAACTCTTCCGAATTAAAAATGGCATAATTTCTGTCTTTGGGTACATACATATTTATTCCAAAAATGACACATTACCACACTACTAAAGGTATATTGCAATGACTTAAAAGGTATAATAGATTTGTATTATACATTTCAAAAGGCTACAGTGCTGAAAGTTGAGGTGTATGCAAAGTCCTTCTGTAAATCTCCTTACACATAAAACATTCTAGGCAATTTCGTCAATATAACAGTCACACAATAACAAGTCAAGCATACCAATTATCACCTAAATTTATACTTTTACTTACAATTTTAAATTTTGGAATGTTAACTTTTCCTAAAGAAGAACAAAGCTTTATAGGATATAGTTTTAGAAGAACAATTTTAAAAACATGAGGAAGACAGTTGACAGGCATGCAAAGGACCCAGAATTCCAACCTTCACACAGCCTACCTTTCCGTGACAAAAGCTAAAACTAGTAAACGAGTACATAGTGCTATGGGGACAGGGAGGATAAGTTTGAGGGAAGGTGTGCTGTGTTAAACCAGCTATCACGGAGGTCGTGTTATAAGGTGATATTTGAACAGAATGGAAGGAAGGGCAGCAGTCAGCAAGCACAGAGATCAGAACAGAAACCTGTTCGCCTGGGCATGGTCAAGCGCTATGTGACAGCAGGGTGGTGAGGGCAGAGGAAAGGAGAAGAGGTAAGAAGTGAGACCACACTCTGCGGGGGCCATGCAGAGTGCTGGTGCTGGTCCTCCAGCCACACACATGCTCCTCCCTCTCCCAGCTGCCAGAGCTGTCCCCTGTGATAGCTCCCTGCAGAGGAGGAGGCCTCTAGGACCTGCAGGGTAAAAGGAAACCACACTCTGATCTCCCCCAATTCACATTTTAGACAAAAAGTCTCCATCCATACTCCCAGTAGGCTCTGTGCTTCTGAATTTTCTAAACCACTACTGCCAGGCTTGAATGTACATTTCCACTTTTATAAGGATTAAGTACAACATGCCCTTCAATGAAGTTTAAAGACTGAAGAAACCTCTGCGAAACTGTTACATGTCATAAACTCACAATTGGCACCCCCGGTCTCTAACCACTCCTCCTCTGCTGTCTCCAAGCCCTGCTAGTAACAGCTGATACCCACTTCAGCCAGAAAAGAGAATTCCACCCTTGGCTCACATCACATCACATCAAAGTCTCACCAATTTCTACCCAAATGCTCTTCACACCCCTCTCCTTCTGACTGTCCCCAGAGCCCCTGCCTTCATCCTGTTCAGCAATAACCACCCAACTGGATTCCCTCATGCAAATCCTTGCCCACTCCCCAACTCCATCCATCCTCCACAACACTGGAAGTGTATTCCCTGGATCTGACCTGGACTCTTCTCCGCCACTTGATCTTTCCACTCTTATAACACTGATAGTAAAAAATTATAGTTACTGCCCTGAGCTTAATCTTTAAAACTGATGTTCCCTCCTACCAGGGTACAGATTCCTAGGTTAGTTTAACTACCTGATTCTTTTTTTTTTTTTTTAATACAACACAGGGTTCAGTAAATAGAAAACGGTTGCAAAATGCCACCACCCCCCTCCCCACTGCACAGGAGAAGGTGGGGGAGCGCGCACCCCAGCAGGATGGGGAGGCGGCGAGCCCCGGCCCGGCCTCAGACGGAGGGCGCAGAGACAGCCGCAGGGAGGTCCGGAGCTCCTCGCCCCTCCACTCGGGCCCGGACCCGGAGCCGCGCTCCTGGGCAGCCGCGGCACTGCCTGGTTCCCGATCCTGTCCAGTCCTGGCGGGGCGTGGGGGTGGGCAGTGACGACCCCAAACCCAGCCTCCCCAGGGACCCGGTGCCCAGGGGTCCCGGCTGGACCAGGGCTGAGAGTGAGGTATGTGGCCGAGGCCTGAGACCTTGTGAGATCCTTCGTGGGCGCTCAGGACAGTGGAATGGGGCCCCTGAGAAGCGGGGTACAGAGGTGGGCCCGGTGGCCTGCGGGTGGCACGCTACATCGCCCCGGATCCGGTTCCAGGCAGGTCCCCTTTGGGTGCCCAGCAGAGGCAGGGATGCTCCATTGCTCCTGGGTGCCCCAGGCTGGGGTGGGGTCCGGTGAGCTGCCGAGCACACCTCCGGGGGTGCCGGGGGGTGGTGGTGGTATGGCTTCTGCTCCTGTCTTGCACACGTATTCGCACGCTCCCCCACTCCCCCCATTTTTAAAAAAATCTCTGAGACAGCCTGTGCTGTGCAGTCCGGGCAGTTCAGTTCGTAGCCCAGGCTGGTCTCGAACTTGCAAGGACCTTCCTGCCTCAGCCTCCCGAGTGCTGGTGTGACAGGCCTGCACCACCACGCCCTTTGCTTGACCTAACACTGACGCGGCCTACAGCGGTGCTGCCAGCTGGGGAGCAGGCCTGGGGCTCCCCGGGCCGAGTTCCTGCCGCGCCCCAGCCGAACCGCTCCGCGCCAGCAGCCTGAGTTTCTTCTTGCTCCCGTGGGTCTGCCTGATGCGCTACAGGCACCGGGAGCAGCTGCAGCAGCGCGGCCTGCGTGGTGCCGTCACCACCACGGTGGTGGCCACCTCCACCGATCTCGGTGGCAGCTCACCAGCCAGCGCACCATCTCCCTCCAGCGCCAGGTCATGGTGCTCAGGGTCATCCGAATGACCTGCGGGCCCAGCTCCTGCGCGATGCCCAGCAGCTTGCTGTCCCGAGGTGCCCTGGCCGGGGTGGCCATCTTGCAGGCGTCCTGCCCCAGCGTGAAGAGCAGAGCTGGGGAGTGGATGTTCTGCTGGATGGAAGCCAGGAGGCGTGCGGCCACTTGGGGTCTCCTCGGCCGCCTCCGCACCGGAAACCCGGCTGGACTGCAACTACCTGATTCTTTAAGATGCAGCAAGAATATGTCTCCAAAAATGCTTAGATTCCAGCCCTTGCCAAGAAAGGAGGAAGTGAACTTCCACAGCCTTACCAGGCTGCATGAAAGGACCCAGTTATGTCTCATCCCACCTGCACCCTCGAGCCTATAAGCCCAATAATAAGGACAGAGAATAGTTCTTACTGATCTGTCAGTTTCAGGAGTTAGTGCAGTACTTAAGAGATGACAGTCACAGAAAATAATAAAAAAGCTAAAGTTAAGGGCTTATCGCCCAATATTTTATAAGGTTTTATAATATTTTATAAGCTGTTATTATAATATAATAACAGAAGAATTTTTTGGTTTCTTGTTTGTTTGTTCGTTTGTTTGTTTTGGTACTGGGAATTGAACTCACAACCTTGGGTTTACAAGACAAGTGCTTGAGCCCCTGAGCTAAATCCCCAGCCTTTGGAAGAACATTTTTTAAAAACTACTGTCTGAGAAAATAAACAGAGAAGACAAACATTCAAATAACAATGGAATTTTAAAACAACAGTGACAACTTCAACAAATGTCTGAATTATTTCCAACTGGAAATATTTAGGACGTCTTGGTCGCCGTGTACTCTATATCCCCTTCTTAGGGACAGCACCAATAACAGAGGGTCAAAGTACATGACACGTTAGTACCTCTGGATCTTCCTCCCAGACAGCAGCACAGGCAAAACCCCAGCTGTGGTTACAAATGAAAGAGTCTTTGGGATATTTATCCTGGCACCATATATAGTAAAGGAATACTAAAGAAAATGTACAGAATTCATTAAGATCCATTGCCTTACTGTTTTAGTGTATATTTTCTTCCTATGTCATTGCCACAGGTAGAATGCTTTAAAAAGAATTGGTTGCAAAAGTGCGTGTCAAAATGAGGACGACTCCTCCTGAAGGTATTAACCCAAAGGAAACTCCATCACTAACGGGATCAATGGGCCCTCACCACTGGCCATGAGCCTTGCCGTTAGAAAGTGTTTTGACTTGGATGGTTGTTGCCCCCAAGGTTCACATTCTGGAATCTTGGTCCCCAGTATGCTGCCACCAAAAGGTACTGGGACATTTGATAGGTAGGGCACAGTGGAAGGTGATTTGGTTGTGACTATCCTCCTGCACGGATATATGCTGGTCTCTCAGAGTGGGGTAGGTCCCACAAGAGTGGGTTACTATAAAAGAGGGAGGCCACCTTCTTTAATCAACATGTTATCTATCCTCTATCTATCACCTATCTATATCTGTCCATACTTCTAGGTTTGAACCTTTCTATCCATCTATCTTTTTATCTTTCTTTGTATCCACCTATCTTTTTATCTGCCTATCTTTGCTTGGGAGCAAGAAGCCTCCTCAAATTTGGATCAGAAACATGAGATAAATAAATAAACCACTTTATTTATAATTTATCACTCTTATCAGCAACAGAAAATTGGCTAAAACAAAGCTTCTGGAAATGTTAGTTAGCTAGTATTTATGCCAAACATGCTAATAACAGAGAAAAGGGAAAAGGGAGGGAGAGAGACAAAGAGAAAGAGATGAGAGAGAGAGAGCACATAAGCACACTCTGGTCAAGTCTAGGCCAGTCCAGCATACATTGCATGGCTCCTGCAGGCTCTTCCCGAAAACTGAGTCTTCACCAACCTTCCTCGGGCTCAGAGGAGGAGGAGGCGGGCAGGCGCTCTGTGAAAATGCAAGGCCGAGAGTATTACAGTGGAGTCAGCAAACACAGCCGGAGCACAGACACAGCAAAGACTCCACAGTAGAAACCACCAAGGGCAAGAGTAGCCCAGCTTCTGGAGACCTGGTAGTTAGAGGAAAGTCTTTTTTAAACTCAGTGGAAAAGGCGCACCAACAGCAGGCACCAGTATAATTACCAAAGCCACCAGGCCCGTCTGCCAAACTGGATGGATGTGGCCTCTCAACCAGGTTTCTTTCTTGGCTTCTGCTGCACTCCCATCCCTTGGCTCTTCCTGCCCCGGCTACTAAATACACCAGCAGATGCTTGCTCCATGTACTACCACCCCCAAGCCCCAGCTAGCCGTCTTCTGGTTTGTTTTGGCATCCACTTCCAATGGTAGAGCAACTGTGAAAGGGACAAAAGCACTCCAATAGTCTACTGCAGGGTTATTGTCACGGATTTCTTTCTGTCTTTCCAAATACACACCAAGCGTGATCCTGACAGGATCAATCACCGCATTTTATGATTTGTCTTCTCCGGGCAAATACGCATCACTGTCGCAGTGCTGGAGCAGAACGTAAAGCACTGCTAGTTCTGTGCGGAGTGTGCTCACTTCTTTCCTCCTCGTTTTCCACACTGCCTCACTCAATCCTGAAGCCTCATCAGCTGTGTATCAACAATGTCCCAGTCGCTCTCTATGCCAAACTGCTCTGCTCAAATCCAGACCCAGGAGAGCAAAGAGCTCATGGGCACTCCAAACACAAACTGCTTGTAGTTGCCTCTTCATCTTCCTTCCAATGGATTTCACTACAAGCAGATTCTCCTGCCTCAGGGTCATCCTTGACTTTCTCACTCTTCAGCCTCACACTGGCCAGTAAAGCTATCACGGCCACCCTCCACTCGTTGGCTGAGAAGAGACCTCCTTCTGTGGGAGTGACGTTCACTTCCTGAGTGTCTCTTCTCCAAACACAGGCGTGGGGCTGTATACCAGTCTGTGCCCAGCATGTGAGAGCAGCCTCTTCTCTCTCTTTTGGTTTTTTTTTCTGATCTCTCTTTCTAGGTCACACTCTTCTGTCCCAATTCCCAAAGCACTAAAGTGCATTCGACGGGACCTATTTCTTTATAATAGTGGGGTAAAAAAGCTGTATTCACTTTATCAAACCACCACAAACCTCTCTGAAACCAGAGCCTGACAAAACATGCTCCCACTTCACGATAGCAGCCTCTTCAAGGAGAATTCCTCCCGGACAAAGAGCAGCATGTCTCATATGACAGTCCCAAAGGAAGGGGTCATGTCTGTTAAACAGTAACAGGGTGAAAGCCAGAATTAACCTGGATGGAGACAAAGTCGAGGCAGGAATGAATCCCAAAAAACATCAGAAGCGGCAGAAGTCCAGCAGCTGATCGGCTGACCCCCTGCAATTACAGACAGCTACATGAATGCTCTGCTCAACATCAATGCTTATCCAGCCCGTCCTTAACCTGCAGAGGGAGAGCCCAGGCCGAGCTGCTTCAGGACGATGCATTTCCTTCACTCTAGTCTTGCACTTCAACAGCAAGTGGAATTTTCAAAGAATAAGATGTGTGATTAGGAAAAGCAGGCTTACAACTCAGCTCAGATCAGCTTTTTGAGTAAAAATCTCAGTTGTGGGCTCAAAGTTAATGAGGTCCTTTTCTATCTTTGGGGAGCTCAGTCATCATTTCCAGAACTGACCCCACACAAGGAGTATTGACTATGACCTCTCAGGGTGTCACTCAATAAGCCAGAAACTGGTGGCAGCTGGAGGCCCAGAGCCTTTGTGTATGGCTTTGGGACAATACAATTCTTCTTACCCCTGGATTAAGTTGATTACTCAAACACTAAACCCTCCTCTCCCCTCCCCACCTCCAGCCTACTCGAATTTTCCTTGGGCTGACTGACTCTAGGAAAACAAGCCTTGCATTATGCTTGACTCCTTGGAATGAGATCAGTTCTAGTTTCAAATTCCCTCGCGGAACAACCCCAAGGCTATAGACCCTGTAAAAATCCCAGATGCTTAACAGCCCAGTAAGGCCTAAGACAGGCAAGAAGCATTACTTAAGTAATAATCAGCAAATGCATCTTAAACCCAGACAGACAGCTTCTGAGGTCTCTTCCAAGGTGATCAACTTGAACACAACTATAAACAACCCAGCCTCAGTCCAGGCTCCTCCCCCAAGGCAGAATGACCACTGCTGAGGCTCCAGGCAGTGTTCGACAGTGATTTTCTCCAACTGGCACCATCTGTGCACACCCTGCCAGACTTGCTGACAGAGCAGGCTGCGTAGACCATTACTAATCTACTCGGGTCAGCAGGGTCGGACATGCAACAGGATGCCTATAGATTTCAAAGGCCAGCCTTCCCTCCATGCCAGCTAATCAATCTAAGTTGGAAAGCAAGCATATTTTTATTTCACTTTCTTTTAAATTTCAAAGAAAAATCTCATTTTTAAAGCTCTTAGTGTGTCCTGACACCATTAAGTCTTACGAGATCTTCAGAACCTGAGACTTGTTCATTGATCCTTTGCCAAAATGCAGTCACAAGGCCTGAAAGACAATTTCCCCAGACAACACAAGGCCTGAAAAGAGTGACTCTGGGAAAGGACAGCACAGCACAAGATTCAAAGTCAATTACAGGCCCTCTGAGCAGAGCCTGGAAAGAACAGTAAATACCTATTTACAGTTTTCCTACAAGCACTGCGTGGTGCGGGCCCAGGAAGCATAACTGAGACTAGAAAATAAGAATGTGCAATCCTCAGCCTCCCATTACTTCAGAATTCATCGGTGAATGCTGCTACCCACCAATTATCAACTGCCTATCAAGTGTTTTCTAAGCATCTCTTTGTGTCAAAAGCCGTATTCCTTTTATTGGGAATGGGAGTGACTCAGTGTCCAGCCAGACAGTGGGCTAGACAAGTCCAAGGTCTTATGAGGGTGGGATCACACTGACCCTGTCTTCCAGGTGACTCTGTATAGCATAGACTTATTTCAGGCTTGTTGAGGTAATAAAATATAAAACCTTTGTAGACGTTTCTGCAAATAAAGTGGGGATGGTGAGTCGTGACCAATTATTGCAATCACTTCTTTGTAGACACATATTATTCTAGATCTCCAAGTTAAACTATGACTCAATCCAGTACACTAAAAAATCTATCAGCCACAAAACTAAAACATTACTACAACTTCAGAAGAAACTGGATCTTCTGTTTACAATAATTAAAGGCTTAAGGAAATTTCCAGATAGGTGATTTCATTTCTCACTCTTGCTTAGATAACAGTTTCTGCACTTAAAAACCTAACAGAGTTTAAATTGGGTCAAAAAGGTGCTAGTTTGGGGGAATTTGTGAGCTATAACATGAATAATTCCTCCATTCCAGATCACCTTCACTGTAAAATTACTGGCTTGCTAAGATGTAAGCTGGGAAGTTCGAGGATCTGACATGGCCATGTTCACACTATTGAGAAGGAGGTTTGGATGAGTTCATATTGAGTGATTTCTTATTCCTGTTTTTCCAAACTTCAAGCAACTATAGAGAACCCCAGACTAACCTGGTTCCAAATACATGTTTTTCCACTACCATCTAAAAATAAGCTAATTGGGACCAAGGATTTAGCTCAGCAGTATAAATGCCTGCCTGGCAAGCTCAAGATCATGAGTTCGATCCCCGGTACCAAAAATAAATAAATAATAAATAAATAAATAAAAGTAAGCTAATCACTTAGACCCTGCAAACTATTCCATATCACAGAAGCACTGCCATCTTCAACCAGACATTTTCTCAACCTTGAGACTTTACATCTGGATATCACAAAACAAACCAAATCCATAGAGCAAACAGGAACATTTAAAATACAATCATCACCTTTCACATTCACGGTTCACTAGCAGCCCATTTCGAGACTCAGGTGCATTGCAACAGATCTTACTTATGCCAATAATCTTAGGAAATGAACACCATCCCATTTAAGGATGCACTATTCTAGTCTTTCAGAAATAACATTTTAGTAGGCCTGAATTCACGCATCAGGCTTTTAGTGTCAAGCTTGATGACCTCTTTCCTTCACCTCCAGTCACTATTTTGCTTCTGTGACTTTATTATGTTAGTCATCAGCAACTCCTTTTTTAAACAAAGACTGCCCAACATTCAACTTCATTTTTCTCTGTCTGGTTCTGCTGGAAAGAGAGATAAGAATCTAGACAGAGGCTTTTGTAGTGTTTTACCTATAACTTGTCTAAACCACCAACTGACAAACAGGCTCTGCCTTAAGCCTTGCAAGTACCTAAGGCAAGGAAATAATTGCAAAGACTGGTACATCTAACAGAGTTCTAGGGTAGAAACAACAATCTTATCAGAAAACAGAACACCAAGATGGTAGAGTAAGAACTTGCTCAGAAGCCTAAAGATCACACATCCAAACAAGAAGGCAGCAAAATGACAAAGATATGTCTATAGAACTCACAGGAAAAAAACCTCATCAACCAAGTTGAAGTGGAGATGGAAACCAACCTATGTGTACTGACCACTCCTAAGGAGAAAATCAGAACAGGTAACAGAGATGGGCAGCTGGCAGTCTCTAATAGAGCAACTCATTACTGTAACAATGCACCAACAATATTTTGAATTTTGCTTATCTCGTTTTGATTTCTATAGGTTTAATCATAATTTACCAGCCTATTACCAAAATATAAGGTTTAGTGTTTTAATTGTCTCATCAACTAGTATGAAGTGTGAATACGTAGTATAAACTTGAACTGGGGTTATGGCTCAACATTAATATGCACTTTGCAAGCATCTGAGGTTCTGGGCTTGATCCCCAAAACTGAAAAAAAAAGCACAAATTGTAATGTTTAGTCTGTTTAGAATTAAAAACAAAACAACAACAAAAAACATGATTTTATTTGCTATAAGGGAAGAAAACCCCTCATTGCTGAAGACATAAACACACACTATATTCTATATATGGTATATACATCTGCAGAAAGAACAGACAAAACAAGTGGTTTTTTTCTTAGACTTCTCTGATCACTTAGATTTTATATGGTTTATACAGATTTCCAAGGAAAATTCCTGTGGGAGCCTCAAAAACCAAATCCAACAGGAACCCCGATTTTATATCAGGCACCATACTGCAGTCCTGAGACACCAAGAAGATTTGATTCCTACTCTTTATCAGCACCCTGGGACAAGTAGGAAGAAAAGTTCCTAAGTGCTTACTGCGAGAGCTTTTCTTTAGGAAGAGCTAATTGCTTACAGGCAATATTTTTAAAAAATAAAATAAAACTGTTACTCTCATTAGAGGTTCCCAGAATTTAGAGGGGGAAGGTTTGGTTTCTGATAAAATGCTGGTGTAATATTAAAAACCAGTTAAGAGTGATCAAAAGAACCACAATGAAACACCTGGTCACTCTTCCTTCATGTGGCATTAGCATCTGCCCAAGGGCAGCCTTAGTGACAAATCTGAATGGCCTGCCCCAGGCTCTGCTCCAGGAAAACAGATTTAAACAGCAATCAAGGTCTGACTTTGAAAACTCATGAAATGCCAATTTTCGTTAGTATTTAATATATTTGTTCTCTACATAGTTATCCTCCCCATACAATGGTTTCATGAGACAACAATCTAAAACTCCTATTTCTTACCCAAGGAAGCTATTTGTGAATCTCCAGTGAAAGTAACTTAAGAAAACTAATGGCATGCCAAAAAAAAATCTCCCAATGTATTATAGAGAAATGGCTCGTGGGATGGATTAGATCACCAAGATGAACAAAGATGATCACAAAGAGATTTGAAAAAAGAAAAGGGCTTGTGTCTATACTGGAGAGTTTTATAAAAAATGCCAACCTGTCTGAGTAAAAGATTTATCTAGAAGCCCTGACTCCTAACACACAATGCAGAAACCACCAAAATACCACTGGGCCAAATCCAAAATGATTCTAATAGGACTGACTCACCAAGCTGGTGCTGCGTTTAACAGCAGTATCCCGGAACATTGTATGACAACATATTTAAGGTGCGGAGGCATCGTCTCTGCCTGTAAATACTTTTAAAGAAAAACATCTTTTCCACATGCCTCATCTACTTCCCCAAACATACGTGTAAGTCAATGAACCAGGTAACAAAGCCTGATTTCCAAAAAGGTTCAGAATCATATGCCTTATTGAAACCCTTACCAATCATCTCCCCCACTTCTACTGCTAACTACAGAGTGTACTTTCTGATTCATACGATTGTTTTAAATTAAAAACTTCTAAAGGTCACAGAATTGCAGAGCCCTAGCCTTGCAGATAGGAAAAAGAGCCTGCACATCAACTAAGAAGTCTTCCCTGTCAGAGATACAGACAGCAAAGCTCAGATCTGAGGGCCATTCCGAAGTCGCACAGCTGAAGATCAATCTGTCATATTTACCAGCCAAACTGAACTACAGAGACTAAGCAAATTTACTTTACCTTTTCAGCTAATGTGTACAGAAATGCAGTATAAATAACCCAAGGTTTCCTTCTTAAAATATCTGAATTCATACAATCTGAATTCATTGCAATCATTTAATGGGGTAGTTAAATATGAGTGTTTTTATAACCACCTTTCAAAGCTAAGCACATGTTGAAACTAACTGGACCACCCAAGTTAAAAAATCTAGTTATTCCATTTAATGTTTATTTGGTTTGTTTCTAAATGTGTATTTAAGTGGCAAAGTCATAAAGGGAAGAATTAATGATAATCGATACCAGATCTACAACCATGGAGCTCTTCATGGGTTTTAAGTATTTAGTGAAGTCAGCCAAGGGGAAAAAAAGCATTCTAAAATGAGAAAACTCTGTGTAGTACTTTAAAAGCAAGTCCCTGACCATATGATGCATTCTGACAGCAGAAATATCCAAAGACCAAGGCACAATCCTCTGAAAGATGCTCAGGAAAAGGAGAATGTGGAGATCTTAGAAGTGCAAGGAGGTGACAAACGAGATTTAATGCCAAAAAGGAATATGCTTTGTGCCTTCTGATATCCTCAAGACTATGTCACAACTACAGATTTTAAAATGAAGTGCAGACTAACTTCAAAAGACTCAGAAACAAAGGATACATTTACTCACCTCAACTTGCAAACAGCTCGTATTCCTCAGGAATGTACGTAATTTATTTGGAACTCAAGAGTACAGCTTCTCATAGAAACAATATCATAAATAGGGATTAGATTTCCAGAAACATTACAGCTTACAGAAACATTTTTTTTAGATGCCATATGTACCTGAAGTAATAAATACTATAATGGTTAGAAACAAAGCAAGGAAGAAAAACTAAGGGCCCCAGGCAGCAAACTGAGGAGACTATTGGGTAGGGCCCTAGGAAGCTACCTACTCCCATCGGCCTCCTCCTTGGACTTCCCGAAGTCCAGCCATTCTACCTCACAATCACTCCACCTTCTCCCCACAGCCCCCTCACTCCTATTCTCCTCCTTGATACCAGTCTCCATAGAAAGGAGGAGGAGACAGGCATGGTTGTCACAACTCCAGCTTGCCCTTGCCTCCCCAGGCAATAAAGCCAAGTGAGCCACCAGTCCCTCCAGGGCTCAACATTTGAAAGCAGAGCTGCCTCAGGCAGCCCAAGATAGACTTCCTTACAAAGGCCTGGGAAACCAGGCTCACCCACACAGAAAGGCAGTCAACTCAGACTTTGGTTGGCCCCTTAGAAAGTTCGGAAATGCTTGCAGGAAATGGGGAAATGACTTCTGTAAGAATAATCTGGATGCAAAACTAAGATGGGCTATCCATGTGGCCAGCAAAACTCAGGTAATAAGGCTGGGGCATTCCACACAGAAACAAATCCTTTCTTAGATTTGGAGACTTAAATGCAATTAATTATCCCCACACACTTTGGGTTGTATGCTACCTTAAGGACATATAAAGGGTGAGCCATTGCCACAAATGAAAACCTCCCAAATTTTCCAGGCACACAGCTTGGGTAGCATCTGGGATTTGTTTGATTGTAGTACACGCCTAAAACAGTAAAAGTCCCTGTAAGTGGTCACACTGTATGATTCCAAAATTGGGATTCAGTCCCATGTTGGTAAAACCCACAAAACCTGACAACCAATAAAGAGTGGTCACATGTTTGCAATGCGGAGCCAACTTGGAAGAGAAGGTCTAGCTCTGTGAAAGTTCGGGGCAGTCGTGGTCCCAGGAGCCACATACTTTTTCCCCACTCAGTCTCAGTGCACCTGAGACCAGTGTTCCTAACATGAAATGAAATCCACCTTAAAACTACACCCTGGACTTGCAGAGAGAGAGAGAAAATCGAAATTAATCCCACTCCCTGGGCTCCAATTAGGCCCTGCTTGGGGCTGCATGCCATGACACAGGTACGCTGGGCTCCGCCCCTCCCAGCCCTGCCGCAAAGAGGGAAAAGACTTCAGACAAGTTGAAGCACAGGACAGCTGAGCACAAGGCACAACAGAAGAAATCATCCCGGGTGATTACGAGGTCCTCCAGGCACCCCACGCCAAGACCACAAGGAGTGAGGGCGACCAACCACGTGCTGGGAGCAGGCTCAGGACGCAGGCTGACATGATGAGTTTATTCAGCTGTAGCGCTGAAATCCACATATGCACACGCATTCTGTGGTCCTGTGGCTCCAGCAAATCTCCAGATAATGAGGGAAACGGTGTGACATACTGGGAAAGGCACTGGGCTGAATCAGAAGACCTAGATTTTTTGTATCGACTCTGCTGGTTCATCTCCAGGGAAAGGGCAAATCTCTCTCTCTACGGGACTAAATTCCTCATCTGTAAAATAGAGAGCAGATGCTCTCCTCTAGCACAGAATTCTAACTGATGTGGAAACTGAAACACGAAGCTTTTTGGTTGTGCCACTCTGTCTGGCACAAGGAACCTCCAAGACATTTTGGTCAACACACTCAGGAGCTTTTAGGAAGAGTGAATATAATAGTATTAGCTGTCCAGCTATGTGCAAAGCACTATTCTTATAACCCTCCAAAATATCATCTTAAAATAGGAAAAAGTAAAATAAAAATAAAAGATAGTAAGCATGCAAGCCATCAGTTCGCTCACTTCTCCACACAGAATGATGCCTCTCTCATGAGAGAGCAGGGTAAGCACGTTACAAAACCCTGCTATTGATGTAATGGAGTTCCATCAAATTTCTGTTCTGTCTGAAGCCTCTGGCAGACGACTCTTAGCCAGATAACTTCATTGCATGTGGCAGGTCACTTAATAGAACGACAGCTACACCATTCTTCCTTGGCGTGCTGTATGCCACAGGTCTTAATAGGGAGGCTCCCAGTAGCTCTGGGGCAAGGAATAAACCACCTCAGTACTAGGGGTGGCATTTAACAAGGTGACTCAATAGTTGTTGAGCAATAAAAACATTAGTCTGCGCAGAGCCTGAGGTGAGGCCTACTGAGGTGTTTCAGTTCTTCCATGGAGTCCTTTAATCCCATTGAGTGGGTGAAAACCATCCAGGAATGCCCTGGCTAATCACTCCCACCCCCATATTTCTTCCACCTTTTCGCCTGACTTTATTCTGCCTATCCCTCAATTCACACTGCCCACTCAGGATGAGGCACAGATGAGACAACTCTCCTCTGCACTCTGTCTACCATCTAACTCAACATGCTTGCTTCAAAATACACTTCGCATTCTGATTCATCCACGCATTACAAGACCTCCAGCAGCAGGAGGTGGGCAAAGAAAAACAGTCATTGCAGATACGTTTTTTGGTCCAATTTCTAAATCTGTATAATCTCATTTAAACTGAACTACTCTTTTCAAGTCCAAAGGAAATGGGCATTTGGCCAAGATGATAGTACAGCCCTAGCAATCTGGGCACAAAGAGGGTTATCTGAACATTCGCAAAACTCAGAAAATGCGCTCAACGGAAAATTGAGCTCAACCTGGAGAACCACTTGGACCTGCAAAGAACTATTACAGTGAGAGCCTGCAGAAGACTGTCACCTCCTTGCTCCTTTATTTTCAAAACTTAAAGCAACTTCTCCCTTCTTGTTCACCAACCTATTATCCTCTCTCAACTTCAAAAGCTAACTGCCCCAAAGCTCCATTTTCTCCATGAAGCCAATTCCTAATAGCATTCCCTAGGAGTGCTCCGCTTCCAAAACTTAAAAGGAGCCAAGAAATCTCCAGCTTCTGAGATTTAACAACTTCATGTGGTATGCCTGAATTGCATACTCTCTGTAACCCAAACCATAATCCTCTTTTAAAATCTTGACAGAAACAGAAAAAAGGGTTCTCTAAATGATTAAAAAAAAAAAAAAAAAAACCTAGGGTACTGATACATGAAATCCTGCATCCACTTCTCAATTTGCTCACTGCCTCTCTGGAAAATGTTAGGAAAGATATTTTATATCCATTTATCCCTTTTTAAAGAAGCTTTAAGCTGTGTTGACATGGTATCATATTATGCTCATAATCTTCCTTAAGCAAATAAGGAAGGATGAGGCTCCTTCAGCTCTATATTTAAGTACATATATCAGTATTATTTTAGCTATCATCTGTCTGTTATGTGTTTCAGGAAGCTGCCTTCCATGCTACTGACAGTGGAAACCCCCATCTTAATATGAAGGGATTTCCATCTGTGTACAAAAATGCCATGCAGTTATCACAAATAATTCACTTAGGCAAACACCTATGTCATTTCTGCATTTTCAATACACTTGACATCACACACAATGAGGAGAAGGGCTGGCTATAAGCCTACCAACAAAATTCCTAGACGTTAATCACTGAATACCAATAACAGTTGTGGGATGATTTGGACAGAGGATAAATATATCATAAGGATATAGACAAGAGAATCCTAGAAAGTGGGCTTATTGAGTATTACCATCTCAGAGGGCAATTAAAATAAAACGGCTTTATTTTACTCTCACCAGAGCTACCAAATTGCCATTTCTAAACCTCTTTTCCTTTTTTTAATATCTTAGGCAAATCCCATGGGGGGGGGCATTTTTGGTAATTATACTCTAGGTCAATTTAAAATTTTACACCAAAATTCAATGTTGGTTTTATGTAACACCCTACCATGACCAGACAAAATTGTTGCTTGGACTCTAACCAGAAATTTTGGATATTCCCTCATCATAAATGATAAGGAAAGACAAATGTCTCCCAACACAATTGCTTCTCTGACTAACTCTGGCTGACATGTGAGTTCTCTGGAGGACCCTGCAGCATCGGTTGTCCACATGACTACCCTGATATAAGAGACTGGACCTCAGATATGGCCCAAGTCCTCCAACCCCCACCCCCAGGCTCCCACTAGAACAAAATGGCTCAGGACCTATTAGTGAAAGGTGTTCACTTCACCCTTGGAGAACTCGCTTATCCTTGCCAAGCCCAGTGGAGGGGCCAGCAGCTACACCCAGGACAGACCTCCTGCTTCCTTTCCTTTCTGGTCCTCTCCTCTTCAGCTCGGGAGCCGGTTGTCACCTTGACCTGACCAGGCATTTAACAGGGAAGCCAGTGCCAGGCTTGTAGGCACCCTCAAGCCTATGGGTGAGACTCTTGGAAGCTTCTCTCTCTCCTCCCATATAAAACTCTTCTCCCATCCTTCCACCACATACTATGCAAACTAGGAAAGGCTAGGGAGTGGTGCAGGGGGTAGCTGGCAGAAGGACCAGTACTACTTTATCTTCCTTTGTTCTTTACAGAGGAGTGCGTCTAGCCCCAATGGTCATGGCATTGGTGAAGTTGTCAAAGCCTCCTTTTTTATTTTGAACTCTAAACATCTATTTTAATAGCAGAATTACTTAGCTATAATGAACTAATGGCATAGAATCATCAACTTACCCAGACATGGAAATGTCACATGTGCTCTTGGAAATGTCTTATGCCATGTAACGGTCTTTTCTTAGGGTTGTACAAAATAACAATACAGCCTTCATTCTACTTGCTAATTACATTAATCAAATCCTTTGATCTTTATTCACATCTGTTCTTCTGATTTGTCGGACACCAACATGTATTTGCCTATTCCTCAAAACTGTGATTTTGTTGACTTCTTTGTTTTTCATAGAGATACCATAAATTTTGCTACAAGGCTATCATCTAGAGTTTCAGTTTAGTAACTCCTGCTTCTGTTATTCAGAAGGTTATTTCAGCTACATTCCATATTATTTTAAACTGTAAAATTCAACCACCTTAAAGAAATAAACTTTAACTTGAAATAAATTTCAATGTACTGATTGATCCCAATTAATTTGTACTATTTTAGCAATTTTAAGACTATACAAGCCAAAGTACTTTTTTCACAAAGCTTCTCTTTGGTTTAAAATATACCAAGAAGATTATGATGACAGTATATGTGCTCATTTTCAAGTTTCTAAAATCTATCTTTAAATTATCTGAGATTTTACAAGCAAATCTCACCTAGTAAGACAGGTGTTTTTATCCCCCTTTCAAAAATGTAAACACTGAAATACCAAACAGTAAAAAAGTTGTATCACAAGTATCCAATTAGCTTTGCTGGATATGAGGAAGGAAGGAAGGATAAAATATCTCCAGATCCAAAAAAAAAAAAAAAAAGTGCATTTAATTAATTGAGGGAACTATTATCTAAGTGGAAGCTAAAGAAACTTGGCCGGAGTCCTCCTGTTGATGGCTAGATTTCAAACTAGGCCTCTGCACCCTGTATTCCAAGAAATACTGCCTTTCCTCCCCAGGATTCCAATAGCATGGTATTTTTAGATATACTCAAAAGTTATTTCTTTGAATCACTACACTAAACCATTTGGAAGATAATAATGAAACAGCTAACATTTGTACCCCGTGTGGTAATTTTTTGTATAGAACAATATATCACCACATTTTGCCTTCATTATTATCCTTACTTTAGAAAGGATGACGTGACTTTAAGAGAGTTGATAATTTACCCAAAACCACCCAGGTGGGAAGTGCCACCTTTCAAACTAACTTCCCACTGTAAACCCTGCATGGTTTCCACTGTGTTCAATGGACTAGTTCTCCTATAACACTTAGTATGCTGCCTGGACAGGTTAGTCATTCTTTTTACAACCTGCAAAATTCTTGTGTATACCTAATCTCATTCGATTTCCCCAGTAGCCCCAGAGGTAAGATAAGGTAGATAGATACTAGATCTACTTTAAAGATGAGGAAATGGAAGCTCAGAAAAGCTTACTTGTCAAAGATCTTCTAATAAAAAAGAGCAGGGGGGATGGATGCCTAAAGCAGTTTGACTTCTGCTCTACTGGACATTTAACCCTCTTGTACCACAGACCTCTTAACTTTCACAGTTTGAGTTCTTATCTTTTAGTGCAAGAGGAAAGAAGGTGAATGAGTCAGACTAGACCTGGACTCCCAAGAGTCTGTGAACCTGGCCATTACATCTAAGTGCCACCTTTCCTCTCCATTCTCACAAGCAGTGAGGGATTAAGTAGGCAGGATAGGACCTTCAGATAAATAAATATCCCAATGCCACAGGAAAAGGGAAAAGAACACTGGGCCAGGGAGAGAGTCCAACACTGATGAAAAGAAGAAGAAATTTAAGAGGTAGGCCAGCAGCAGAGAGACCTGAAACAAAATAAGACAGTGTGGTACTCTAAAGGAATGTGTCGCTCCAAAACTCCTGTGTTGGAATTTGATCCCCACATTGATGGTGGTGAGAAGTGCTGTCCTTGGGAGGCAATTAGGCCATGTGGGTTTCACCCTTGTGAATGAGTCTCATGCTCCAACACACATGCAGAGCTGTCTGCTCCTTCCATCTCTTTTGCCATGGGGGACACTGCATTCATGCCTTTTGCCCTTCTACACTTCACCAAGTGAGGACTCAATAACAAGTCACCACCTTGGAAGTAGTGACAACAGACACTGACACAGCAGGCAACTTGATTAGGGCTTCTCAGCCTCTGTAATGGTAAGATACTTTTGTTGTTCATAAATTTATAAATTGCTCCATCTCAAATACTTCAGTACAGCAGCAGGTACAGATTGAGACAAACAGCAGGTGCAGACTGCAAGCGAAGTTCTCAGATGCCTCTGAGGCCCTCAGAGGGAATCCTCCTCATGGCTGCAGGATGAGTGCAGAGAATGTGCAGTTGTGAGTATCCTACAGGTAAAGAGGGCAGCAGAGAAGATACACAATGCTGGACTGAAGACAGGCCTGTCTGGAGGAAATGGATTGAAATTTATTCTGACATATTCAGGTTTCATTGTCCTGGCAGCTTTGATCTGAGATGTTCCCTAAGTCACTGCAGATAGGCAGCCCACACACTTGCAATGCATCCTTTCTTTCTGAAAGGGAAAAAAGTGAATAGGTTAATCTACTGATTACTTGTATAACATGTGGCTTTGGTCTGTAAGCAGCCCAAGCAGTTAAAATCTGGGCTTGAGGGACACTTCCTACCTCTTATCCACTGGAGAAGAAGCTTCTCCATGCACATATATGGCAGAGCTTTGTTCAGATCCCCCAAATAATTCTTATAAACATGACAGGAGAGATAAGGGGACAAAGCGCTAAGGAAATGTATCTCATAGGAGACATAATATCATAATTCATTCACTTCAAGGCATTATAAAGAGTAGAGCCTGACACTGCTTTTGTTGATTATCAACCTGTATTATACATCTGTCTGTTCCTGTAACAAATTCTTGCGATAAATGAAGTTATTCAGGCTCACAGTTTTGGAGGTTCCAGTCTAGGAAAAGTTGGCCCCATTGCTTTGGAATGCGGTTGCACAATACATTGTGGTGATGGAGCATGGGGTAGAGGATGACAGCGGGAAATGAGAGTGAAAGGGAGAACACAGGGGGGAGACTTAGGTCCCACAGACCCCTTCAAAGACTTGCCCACACACCTCTGTCTTAGTTACTTTTCTCTTATTGCTGAGACAAAAATACTCAACACTCAAAATTAAGGAAGGAAAGGTTTATTTAGCTCACAGTTTTTGGAGGTTTCAATCTGTAATCAGCTGGCTCCAAAGCAGGGTGGCATAGCAAAGAGCCAGCAGTTTAAGCCAGCAGAAGACAGCAAAAGCAACAAGAGCAAAAAAGGGAGGAGAGCAGGACTCTTTTCCTCCTTTATATTATAAGCACTCCAGCTCTTCTAAGGTTAGTGTAGCACTCACACCATCTCCACACCCTCCTCTTGCACAGGATGAGAATGTTTACAAGTGATGACTCTGACTGCTCTGCTGAGTCACTTAGTTAAACTTCTAGGCTTGGCAAGTTGACACAATGAACAATATCCTAGAGCAGTAAGGGCATGTCTTCTAAACACTAGGATGCAGAAGGTTGAGTTACTTAGTTAAGCGTCTAGATTTCTCAAGTTGATACAATGTATCAACCGTAACAAACCACCCCTTGTCAACTTGGCAACCATACATATTTCTTTAAACCTGTCTCCACACACAACCCAACATGCTAATTCTTACCATTTCACAACTTGAACATTGTAACACAGGTTTAACATCTTTAAGAACCAGTATTAAATACATTAACATTACATTACAATAGAACCGTAACATGCTGCACTTGGTCCTCCAAAGTTTCATGTGCATCCTTTTAAATAAAAGGCATTTGGTTCATCTGCAAGAGTTGCCAAAGTTCTAACAATTTCAGCATTGCTGAAAAGTCGATGTTCCAAGTCTCTTCTTAGATGTAAGGCAAACTGTTAGATGCAATCCCCTGAACAAATGAAAAAAAAGCACTTTCAACATTCAGTGATACAAGAAGAACATTTTCATTCCCAAAGTTACAAATGGGGATCCAAAGACTGGGGCCAAAACAAGTCCAAAATCCAGCAGTCCAGCAGTTTCATGCCCAGCATCTAAAGCAATCTGTGGCAAACTGTGAGCTCCAAAGGACTTGTGTGGTTCTACCCCAGTGGCACTTTTGGTGGTTATAGCTCCCACACTTCTCTCTTAGGCCTCTTTGCTCCCCCCTTGCAGCTTTCCTTAGATGAACCACATTCCTGGCTTTTCCAAACTTCTGGGGATTTCACAGGACCTTGGGCTTCACACATTGCCTTCTCAGGGACACACTTCCTGGCCACCCAGGCTTCTGAAATCAAGGTGGAAGCCTTCTTAACCCTATAACTCTTACATTCTGCATGCACCTAAAACCAATGCCATGTGGATGATACCAAGCCCTGTTGCCAGCTGGAGCCATAGACAGGCTTTCCTTTCTCTTGGCTATAGAGGTCAAGTGCCTGGATTGCTGGGCACTCCGAATCCAATTCTGAGGAACAAATTTTCTACACCACCACCATTCTGGAACATGGTGCAGACACCACTGCTGTTCTGGAACACAATGCTCTGCAGCTTTCTCCTGAAAGCAAAGTCTTTCACTTTTGCAGTTCCAAGGCTGCAAAGGGCAAGACTTGCTGCTTCTTGTGATGCCCTCAAGCTACCTTTTATATTTTCTTGTTCCTTCTTAGCAATCAAGGTCTCCCCAGCTCCATCTTTGTAGTCCACAGCTTTACTGGAGATTCCCATGGGGCCAAACTTACATTTTAAATTGTCCTGCTGGGATATTTGCTCTTGATTCTCAATCTCTCACAAGAACTACCTGTCAATGTTTCTGGTAGTTTCCAACAATACCACCCTGAGAACCAATCCTATAACACATTGGGCCATTGGGGACCATTCCAGGCCCAAATTACAGTATACCCATAGGTGAGTACTCATTAATCTGTTAGAAAAAAAAATTGGGGGGCAGCTCTGGGGATCAAAATTGAAATAGGGCCTTATGCATGTTAGACAATCATGCTACTACTAAGCTACATTCTCAACTCTTAAAATATTTTATATATTTTTTTAAAAGCCAACTTGGACAAATAGTTACCTCTTTCATGATACTGCTAAACACCTGGCCATACGGCAAGAAATTGGCATTAATTTTCCAGTGTTATACTCACAGTCACTGTGAGGCTGCTATTATTACAACCATTTCCCATGTAACAAAATTCAAGCTTTGAAAAGTGAAATCATTTGTCACAAGTTAGAAAAATCATATTGAAACCTAGGACCACCACTGTAATACCAGTTCAACTAACCTAACAAAAAAAATGCCTCAGGAAGGAAGCATCCACATTGTGTAGGAAGATATCCTCCCCCTGACCTCCATACTTCAAAGGTATACTGGCTCTGTGGTCCATTACTTCAATAGTCTGAAAAAGGGGGAAATTTAAGAAGTATAAATGTCAAAGGAACTAAATAAAAGCAGCTTGAAGTTAGGTTTAAGGAGCTAATTATCAGCTTTCAACCATGTAAAATGTTACTGTGATAGCTAGTTGTTCTCAGCATTGATGTGGAAAAAAAATAAATGTCACAACGTGGAAGGTCACAGATAGTTATAAAGTTGGTAATGTGGAAAGTGGAGAGCCTATAAAATGCCTGACCCTACTGGCAATGGTGCTGAGTCCCTGGTCCTTGAGGAGACATTGAACAAGCCACCCTTGGTGCCTCTAGCTGCAGTGTTACTGCTGCATGCTAGATGAAGATGCTGAATGAGGGTGCCTCATTCACTAGAACTCACAGCACCCTGGAGAAAGCAGAGGAGCTACAAGATTCCTCCCAGCTTCATCCTTCCGTGGCTGCAAGCGAGAGCCCAAAACACAGGGAAAAGACGGTGTGTCTGTTGGTAATGCACAACAGGCATTTCCCCCGGAATCTTAAAGTAGACTTGGGGTTAGTAGTAATGACTTATCATAAAGTATATCTTCTCATGATCCAGCAACCCCTTTTTGGTCATTTATTATTGCTCCTTTTCAGATGAATATTAGTAAATCAAAAGGAGAAGTAAGATATTGCTTCTAAATATCCATTTTTATAGCATTTTGTTTGTAAAACACGATTTTCAATCCTCAGGTAATTTAGTATAGATCTCACATTGAGTGCATGCCCTTTCTAATTCCTTCCCCAGTCCTTAAACATTGTCATGTGTTAATACCTTTTTAGAGTCATATTTGTCATCTACACAATTTGAGGCCAGGGTTATAACTTATTTATCTCTGCTTACTCCTGGATCCTGTTCATTTACAAAGTCAGAGTCTGAATCATTATATTAGGTGGGGAAGGACAGACAAGTCTTCTGTTCAAATCATTATCTTTTCTATATTATACTGCAAAGGAACTTGAGGTGCAAACATCAGTCAGAAGTAAGAGGAGACGGTGCCCAGGAACATGTTCAGGGAATGGACATTGTACATTGTTAAGGTGGCAAGAGTAAACTGTCATAACTCCTATACAATTCAATAAATGAGGATCCTAAGACCAAACAATCTTGGCTTATATGCGTTCCCCTCAACTTTATAAAACACAGACATGAAAAATAAGGAGAATTAAGGGTAAGTTGTAAATGTTCAATACAATTATTGAAAAAATTAACTGAAATGTAATTTGCCTAGGGTTTAACCCTTTCCAAAGCAATGGCCAAACCACAAATCCAAAGATTTCTGCTACAACCCTACCAGCCCAGCACGCTGGAGTAATTTTGCTAGGATGGAGTGGCAGTGACAGTTAAGGTCTGGCGTGGGGGAAGTCTCAGAAATGTGGCAGACCATGAGAAGCCTGAGGTTTTGGCCATTGAACCAATGTCAGAAAATGCATCACTTGTAGTGATGATGAAGACTGGGCAAGGAAGAGAAATGAGACTATAATTCCCAGCATATCACATGCTGTCACACGCTCCCAAATAGATCTCAGCTGGTGTGGGTATTGTGAGTCCCTTCCTCCTCCCCTACTGTCCTTAAGAATTGTGTAAAAGTGACAGAAGAAACCATATCTAACACCATAGAAGTCATTTTCACAGCCAAGTGTCAAGTAAGGATTGGCAAACCTGGGGAAGAATTGGAAGTGAATGGAGGGGGAAGTACTCACACCACAGAGTGCTCCAAAGAAAGGATTTCCTTGGGGCAAAGAGGACACCTTTGGGTTGATGCAAGGGACTTGTTGAGGTCTGTGGTGGTGCCATGAGTCACAAAACTGAGACAATGCCACCTCTGTCCTCCTTATGATATGTTTTAAAACACCCAGGCAAGCAATCCAGAAGGCTCTGTTTTAGAACACGCCCATGTAGCAATTTTGTTTGCCATGCTGGAAGCCAGGCTTCCTGGAGGTAGCGTGCATGTGGAAAGGAAGCAGAGGTGTTCCTTCCCTTCCTTTCTAACAAATGACGGAGTCTTTCCATCATCCTCCTGGTGGCTGAGCTGTTGGTTTGTTTTCCCCTGTCTAACAGTCCAATCTGTGAAAATCAGCAGCTAGCTGATAGCACACAAAGCAGCTCCAGGTGTTGGAGAAAAGAAAGCTCTCCACAATTAGCATTTTCCCTTTGAAATAGCATCATATCTCTCAAATATTATATGTCAAGTGTCCTTAATTTTCTGCAGATTTTTATTTTGCAGTGTGAACAAGATCCTTAAATACAGGGAAGAATTATCTCCTCTCACAGGTAACAGACTAGCAAGTCAGAGACCTCTGTACAACTACTTCTTTAAAACCCTAGCACTTAGTCACACAGACAGGAATATAAATATGACTCTAAGTTCAACACACTGTGCTCATGCATCATGAAGCACAAGAAGGGGCTAAGTACCTAGCCAAAAAGGTGGCTGAAACAAACTAAAAATGAGTTCTGATGAGCAGGTGTTCCATGCAGAGAAACACTTCTAGTCAAAATCATCCTGGATTTCAAAAATAGACTTTTAGAAATTAATTTCTAGGTGCTCATTTTAAACATATAGGAATGGAGTCTGGGTTTTCAGGAGAGGAAACCTTTCCAGGGTGATTTGTTTTGTTAGAAGTAGGATATTTCTTCAACAGTACTTTTTCTAAGTAATGGGATATGCTGAGGACGAATCTTGCTGCAAACATCAGATTAATGCTATTCTGAAAAAGCAGTATTTTGAATTGCTCCTGAGAAAGAGCCTAGGAAACTTCCAACTTCTTAAAAATTCCCTTAAAAAGACAGGCAATAGACAATCTTCATCCTGTATCTAGCACATCAGGGATTAGGGAAATTTCCCAGTTTAAAGAAAATTACCAGAATAAGCTACATTTTGCTTGGTAAGTAAAGTCTGGATTGAGCATGACAAAACACCAACTGGTCAACCCCTCTGCTTTATAGATGAGGCCCAGAGATGTGAGTGGTCTGCTCTAGTGAGAAGTAATAAAGCTAAGATTCACTCAGATCTCTCCTTGCTAAATCTAAATCTATTACCTTTCTACTGTTTGATGTCTCCTATGCTCAGTGACATTTTTAGTTCTACTCTGTATAAGTTACCTAGACTCTTTGTTGAGCAAGCTAAGCAGAAGTAGTTTGTTCTTCCAGTGCTGAACCTTTGTTAGTTTACTGTCCATCACTGTAACAAACATCTGGGATAACTCATAAAGAGAAAAGGATTATTTTAGCCCAGAGTTTAGAGATTTCACTCCATAGTAGTTGGCCTCTTTGCTTTGGGCAGGGCAGCACATCATGGCTGGAGCACAAGAAAAAAGAAAACCACTAGCATCATGACCAGGATGCAAAAGACAGAAAGAAGAAAGCACCAGGATCCAACAATCCCCTTAGAAAGAAGCCACACCCTGACCTAAAGTCATCTTCCCACCAGCCTCACTTTTTAAAAGTGTCCACTGCCAACAGTGCCAAACTGGGGACCACGCCTGTAACACTTGGGCCTTGCGGAAGCATTTAAAAATTGAACTATTACAAACTTACACTGTACATTCTTTTTCAAAAATGCTTGTAGACGCGTATCTGAATGTGTTTGCCCACAAGGATATATATTAGTTTTGCAGAACAACTTGCTTACATGACAACTGCGAAGCATGGTTGAAACAATAGGCATTTATTACCTGAGTTCTTTAGGTCAAGAATTCACTAGATGATGACTCAGCATTTCACAAAGCTGAAATCAAGGTGTCAGCTGAACTAAGTTCTTGTCTAAAGACTTGGGAAAAATTCTGCTTCCAAGCTTGTTCTCTTAATCAGCAGTGTGCAGTTCCTTGCAGTTGTATGACTGAGTTCCCAGCCTCTTGCTAGCTGCCGGTTCCTAGAAGCTGCCCACCCACATTCCTTGTCACATGGCTCCTCCATCCATTTTCCATCCATCACAGCAGCAACCGCCCATCGAGTCCTTCTCATGCTGACTTTCTCTGGGCAGCAAGACAAAAGTCTCTGCTCTTAAAGGGCTGATGAGTTCAAATCAGGCTCACATATATAATCTCTGAATCTTAAACTCAACTCCATCATATAAACTAACTAATCACAAGAATAAATTCCTCATATTCACAGTCCAAGGGATCAACCAGTATGCATAATCAACTGTAGACAGATCTGGGAATGGGTCCTGGGGCTCTATTAGAATTCCATCCTCCGCACTACACTATAAAGGCATGTTCACCCACCCCCCAACACTGCTCAAATGTGAAAAATAACCCTGACTGAAGCCAGAGTGATAAAGTGATACAGACATAATTCAGGAAGAACTTTGAAAGACACAAGTGTGTCACTGATTCAAATCAGGAAAGAGACAGTAATTCCTTCCACTTTACTCATTGAAGCAACATGCATGGAAAATATGAAAATAAAAAAAGATCACTGATAGGGGAGTCCAGAGCTGATAGACTGACCCAGGGGTAGCTGGCTCTCGAGAGAAGCTTCAAATCTCCTGTGTCAGACAGGCTCTAAGAACATGCTGGTCAACACTGTCTCCTGTGCTCCCACCCTCCCTCCTCTTCTGGAGTCACATCTATCAGCACATCTCCTTAAGACAGCAAAGGGCACATCTCTCAACTCTGAGAGCAGCCACAATGCCCGCACGTGCTGAGTACTCGATAAATACTAATTCACAGGAACTGTAAGTTAGAGGGGAACACTGTTATAGGCTGAAGATTCTACTAAATTCATCATCTATCCTCTCAATAAGGGTCACAAAAAATGAAAAAGGGATTGGGAAGGTGTATTGTTCCATTCCTTTTACCCCCACTCACTTCCTTTCCTATTACCCCATCAAAACACCCCACTAAAGATAAAACTAAAGACAGTTCCAGAATGTAGAAATCTGTAAGGATTAAGACGAGAGGACACCACGATAATGTCGTAGAAGCCACAAGATCAGATTAGTCATCAGCCACTAGCATGATTAGGCCTGGGTCCTAAAGACAGCAATGGACAGAGCAGAAGCATCCCAAGAACTTCTAAAGAGGTCCAGATGGAGGCTGGTAGAAATGTGGACTCTCGGGCCCCACTGAGCCCCACTAAACCAGAACATGCTTATTCAATCCCAGATGCTTCACATTAACTTGAAGCATTTGGTTCAGCCCTTTTAACTTTTAAACATGGATTCATTTTCATTTTCAGGTGTTCTAGGAATTCCAAATTCAAAGAAAGAACAATAATAGCACTTTTATTTACCATATGTTAGGGACCCCAATTAGAAAATGTATCTGCACAGGAGACGCACAACACAAATTAGAAAATCTAATTGGACATGGTTGGGGGGCTGCTAACTGACATTAAATTTTATATTTTCTACATCTCTGCTTTCATTTAGAAGACAGTGTCATAGTATACATATTTGTACTTTATATTGCATATATAAATCTGCTGAAAATTAGCTAAAATAACCAATGTGTTTGTACATAATTATACCTTGTTAGTTTCAAAACTAGTACTAGTTTTCATTTTTGTTAATTTTAAAAAAATTTTATTGCAGTAAAATACATATAGGATAAAGTTAACTATTTTTCAGTGGACACTTCAGTGGCTTTAAGTTCATTCCTGTGAGCACCATCATCCAGCCACAAAACTTTTCATTTTGTAAAACTGCCCTGAGCCCTTTAAACACTAATTCTCCATCCTCTTGTCCCTACTTCCAGCAACCTCCAACCTATTTCTGTCTGAATCAATCTGTTTCTTTTAAATATTGGAATCAGGCAATATTTGTCATTTTGTGTCTGTCTCATTTCACAGAGCATTATGTCCTCAAGAGTTATCCATGCTGTTACAAGGGATGAGATTTCCTTCCTTTTTAAAGCTAAATAATATTCTACTAGACATATATGCACATTTCATCTGTCAGTAAATGCTTCTGTTGCTTTTATTTTTTGGACTTATTTTTAAACCAGTTTTCAAAAAGCTGTCTTACTGAGATGATGGGCAATTTTACTTTGGTTTTAGGAAACAAACTGCATCCCTTTCTGGAAATGAGGGTAGAGGTGAACTGCAGGAACTAAGAGGGAGGGAACCTCCCCATGCCTCTGAAATTACAGCCAAAAAGAACAATCATAGTCATCTTCCAAGATGGTCCTTATCTTTCCTGCTCTAACGAGGCTGGACTACCCTCATCTGCTCAGAGGTACTAAAAAAAGGAAGAAGTCTCATTATCTGGCAGGGAAGAGTGGAAAGAAAGCCCATCTGAATTAGAGAAAGCACTGAATTAGAGATTGTTTAAAAAGCAAACCAGTTTTATTACTTTCAACCTATGGGAAGCTAACAAATTGTCAGAGGAGCCCGGAGGCTGATATTTTAATGAGAACAAGAGAATCCTATATAATTACCATATCAAGTGCTACCATGGAAATAGAGACTCTGAAGTATTTGAGGACACTTAAAAACAGTTTATACTCTAGGACTTGTAACCCCCCACCACCAGAACCACCATGACAATACTACTTAGCTCCCACTGTGCAACATTAAGAAAGATCCACCAAGATCAACTTTAGACCAACACTGGGGGATTTTAAGGGGTTCTACTGTACAATAACTTACAATGACAATTCTATACACTAATTTAAGAGGAACACTGAAAACATTTAAAGAAAACAAGCAAATTTACAACTGACTGGTATATTTAAACTATCTAGGTCTAGATAAATACTTAGTTTATGTACCATCGGTAACAGAGAAAGGAGAAGAGGAGAGAAATAATTCCCACGTTACAGTACAAGCTTAAGAGGAAAAATAAAAGCAATAACATAACGAAATTTGTGTCATAAGAACAGGTGATCAAAGATGAAGGCAAACTAGAAAATAATGAAATATCAAAACAACCAGGAAAGTCCCTCAAGCTTGATAATGTTTCATGTTGGAAGGTTGTCTATTATTCATTTCCAACTCTTAACTTCAAAAGTGTGGTAAGAAAGAAATGTCTGCAGCTTTGAGTCACTGAATGATAGCACATAAACAAATCCAACTGCTCCCTTTCATTTGTTTTCCCTGAACATTTTCAAACCAATAAGTGCTAGAATTCATCAAGATCATTACTTCCCACCTGGATTTGGCATCCTAATAGGAGGGGGAGAAATTCCTTCTCTGCCTCATGAATATTCTGCAGAGATGCAAACAAACTAGCAATAAAAACAAGCACAAAGAAAAGCTCCTAGAACAGCAGTCCATGACTATGGGCCACTTTACATCTTAAGAAGACTGCAAGGGTGTCACAGTCCTCAAAATAAGAGTGTGACAAGCTCACAAATGTTTAAAATCCATCAGTTCTCATGTTCTGTGGCTCCGTCTCTAGAACCATGTGAAGAAAAACTGACTACTCGTGAACTGACTTGGTTCTGTGACCGGCACTAACTTTGATGTCATCAGAGGAGACCAGGGTCAAGGGAGAAAGCGCGAAATGTAGACGTGGAAAGCTATCAGAGGAAACAATGAGAGAGGGACAGTTGTCCTTAAGTATTTTTATTCCCTTTATTTATTTTGACTTATATTGAAAAGAAAAATAAGGCATAGCAAGCATTGTCAGGGAAAATGACTATTCTGCTTGAGGAGATATATATATATATATATATAAATCTTTTAATTAACCCTGGAATATTATGTAAATATATGGCCTCTTGCATGCTATGGAAACTGAGAATAAATAACCTTTGGGAACTAAGTCGCCCACTGTCAGAGGGCTTACACTGGGGTAGACACAAAATGTTTTCCAGCTCTGTCCACAGCAGCTCGGGCCTGAGGGCAGCCTGCTGCCTAAGGCTTTACCTCCACAGTGGCAAAGCTAACATCACCAGGGGTATATCAGCTGGAGTGAAAGTGCTGAGCGTAGTATAACATTCCAACACCTCAGTATAGCAGACAAAGACTCCGGAAAGAGACATAACTTCTGGCCTTTCCACACACTCTGTTCTGACCTCCCCTCTGGCCTTCCTACTCCTGGAATAACCTTACCCTCCGTTAATGCACCAGCTTAAATATCACCATTCCTTCAAGAAGACATCTTTCAAATCCAGCTATTATCTTGAACTCCTCCGGATTCCAGTAGGAATTGTGCTCAGAGGTCCCACAAGACCCTGGACAAGTAGCATTAGTCATCGTACTGTCTGTGTCAGCAGAAATGAGCCCCTTTTATGCACTTCCAACACAATGTGTACTGCCACATGTTGTGCTCAGTAAATGCTTGCTGAATCAGTTTTAAGACAACCCCAAAATGGGATAATCCCTCTGCTCTTTGCTGGCAAAGCCTTGTTATCGCCCTGGTTTATGGCGTCCCTGAATCACCTTTCCTACCCAGATTCCCCTCCCCTTCGTATCCGGGCACTTCTGATTTCCTGCTTTTCTGCCACATGTGACACATTCTCTGGTCAGGGAATTGGTGTGTTTTTATTAGGATTCTCTAAGACTGTGATGATCACTCAGGTTTGGAGATCTTGGACGTCACATAAGCCACATTTTTATTTTTATGTGGTATGATCAAAACATACATGGTGAATGTTTAAATATTTTTTTAAAACTATTACAGTAAAAGACTTGCCATTATATTCCCCTTTGCCCTGAACACACTCATCACATCATTCTTGCCACTCCCCAAAGCAGTCCTAGAAGTCTTTCATAAGCGTCTTTACAAGGTGTGATCAAAAATACAGTGAATGCTGCTGCTGAGTGTCATCTAACTAAAAGGCACACCCATGGAAAACATTACAATGAGATTTCACCCATCTTATGCACTGCATCTGGCAATGTGAGACTAATAGCTCTTCCCCAAAGTCAAAATGACCATGAAAGGATGGGTCTTGGGTCAGCTTAGGAGTCAGCTAAAGACACTCAGAAGGCGGCCTACTGGAACTGCTTTAGAAAGTGGCAAAAATGATGGGTTAGTGTGTTTGAAGCAAGGAGGATTATTTTGAGGGCAATTAATAACGATGTGTCTTCTAGGGTGATAACTTTTAATTTAAATAGTCGCCATATTTTTCAATCACATCTCATATTTATAGGCTGAATACAGACCAGAGATGACAAACCTTTTATAGACTGAGTGCTCAAACTGCAACCCAAAACCCATTGGTTTATTCCAAAGTGCTGGCCCTGCAACTAAACCTGAGTCTTTAGGGTTCAGCTGCTGGGACACCTGGGCTCGCATGCCAACAGGGAGGGCTCCATGCGTGCCCACTGCCATAGGGTCTCCACCACTGGTCCAGACCTTCCTAACTCGCCATGTTGATTTCTGATTAAATAAATGCGATGTGGAACGTCATCACTTCATTTATTTTATTTTGTTTGTTCAACAGCAAAAATTTATTTGACTTCTTTCAAGCACTAAGCGAAAGTCGGCTTCATAGAAAAAGGTTGCCCACTAACAACTTCATCTTGAACTCTTCCCAAAGGAAGATTTTTAAAGCATAGAGTAATTATGTATGATTCCAATTCAGGACAAAGTGGGAGGTACCTTACATTTTTAGCTCTTAAGTGGGTGCTCATGGCCATATGTAGCCCAAGACTGTGGAGATTATATACTAAATATAGAAGAAGGCTCATCTCTATACAGTATAATTGTGGATTTCTAAGTTTCAGTCTCCAAGCCACAAGAAATGAGAGAGCTATTCAGAGAAGTGGATTTTTTTACTAAATATTCTACACTTTCTTTAAAAACACCACTTTTTTTTTTCAATAAATTAGGTTGTAACTGAGAGAATGCTAGGCTCTTATCTTGTCACTGCAAATTTATATATTGATGCTTTGTGTTTGCCTTTTAGAGGTTTCCCCCAGAAAGCATGACTGTTGGTCACTTTCTATTGAAGTATTGTTATGGTCTTCCAAGTACCCAAGCCCTGTGAGTGACATGCTGGTACGTACATCTGGCATCTTAATTAGTTCCAAGCAATAGAAATACAGCCCATCGTAATGGCTATTAAATAAGATAACAGAGGGAGAGTTTAAGACAGTGAAACACAGCTTCACAATGAAAAGAGAGAATCCTGACACCCAACAGAATCCGGTTTGATCTGAGCAGAAGAAAGCATGGTGGGGCACTGCAGACACACCTAACATGGAGCACTGGATCTGACGCTTGAGTGTGACATCCGCCTTTTGTTCACATTGGCAAGTATCTTTCAGGAAAAAAAGGAAGCTGCTCAAACACTGATTTCTAATTACACCGCTAGCATCACTGGAGGAAAAGGAAAATGGATCTGTCTACTGTTTCCTTAAAATCAGCAACCACTTTATCTGAGACCCACAAACAACATCCCAAAGACTGTACTGTATGTTGGGTTCAAAAGTTCAGCAGTCTCTGGAGAAGCCTGCTCTCCAGAGGAAGGAGGGATCTGGGGGCCACAGATGGGACAAGGGTTATTGAATCTTGCTCCACCCACTCACACCATCTGCAAAAGCTTAGGTCTTTGCAACCATTCTGACCTTCAGGCCCAGAGCCTTTACTCAAACTGCACCTGCCCAGGATTAGATTTCCTGCTAGTGAATGATTGTTTCTTTCCTCTCCTCAGCAAACAGCTGTCACGTGATCAAATGGCAGCTGAGCAGAGGGAGCTGGCCCCTTGCAAAAAGGCTGCCATGGACACAGGCTTGGGTGATTCATCTTCAAAAACCTGTTCCTGAAATACTTTTGCAAGTTTCTATCACTTCTTGTTTCAGCTCACGGATGATTAAATCCTGCCAGAGACAGAGCTCTAACCTGGAAAACACACTATCTCTATAACTCATCAGCGCTCCTAAGGATGAATGGAACCCCTTGTCTTTCCTTCCCTCTTCCCTTTGACCCCAAAGGTTGCTAAATCTATGGTTTCTATCCTTGCAAAAATGAAGGGAAACTTGAAAAGGAATGTGGCAGCTCCCTGTAACAGGAGATACAGTTGCATGGCAGAAATCAGCTGCACCTGCTTGTCAGACATTTTGCTAATCCAAGTGATGTGTCCACAGCATGTGTAAAATAACACTGGACAGCCATGTCCCCAGTGATGGAATAAACTCCCAGAGGCATTTCCACTTAAGAAAGAGCTCGGGGAGAGAGGGAATTTACATAGCGTTTGTACAGGAGAGTAGGAGAATCTACACAACGGTCCTGGGCATATAAAGGAGAACATTATCTGGTCGTTCACAAGCAAAGTTAAATATTCCAAGGAAATGTAATAAGGCTACTCTAGGCAAGCTTTCTAATGATAAAGAATCATGATTTTCATTCAAAAGGACAGTTCTGTATTTAATTTAAAGAACACACACAGCTGTATCTCTACAAAATGTTTCCTGATGCTTAATGGAAACAGTTCCCCGCCCCCCCCGGATCAGAGTCAGTCAGTAGAAAAGGAGGACATCAAACCCTCCCAGACCTCCAGGAGTAAAATCATGCAGGGGTCACAGAACTGTGGGGCAGTGCTTTACTCCTGAGAGTTTCTTCCTTGTGTAGCAAGAATGCTGTTGGATCTGTTGGATCTCTCTGTCTCTCTGTCTGTCTCTCTGTCTCTGTCTCTCTCTCTCTCTCACTAACCCCCAAACTTTGGCATGCCACAAGTGTGTTCCTCCTACTGAAACACAGTCAGACACTCAGTACATTCACAGTCAGTAAAACAGATCAGATGAGCTACCTTAACTGCGAAAGCGACCCAATTTAGATTTAACTGTAGTTATCACGGGTAGAGAAGTAACATGAGGATTTCACAAGATAATGAAGAAAAGCACTTCTCATTATCCATACATATCCTTCACAACCCTACAAGTGCCAGCCTTGGCCCCTGGCACCCACAGATGTTTAAAGGCTGGCGGGAAGAATCCCCATTCCCGCACTAGCACTGTCTGTGGGTGAATGTCAACTGTGCATGCTCAGGTGCTGAAAAGTGTCTGCCTTCCTTGTAAGCAGTAAGACCAGACAGGCTGAATGCTTGTGGGTGAGGACTGTGTGCTCAGGAGAGGCCAAAATGACTCTGAACACATGAGAAATATGAGAAACAACATAATTCTCTCAAAACATCCTAACTGAAGTGCCTCACTTTAGATTACAAAATGGACTTCATACATTTCAGCTTAAAGAGAGAGAAAGAAAGAAAGAAAAGAAAGAAAACAGGCGGGTCAGTTTATTTTCTGAGCACAGTATTAATGACAAGATGACATCACCAGCAGCCAATCAGAAAGCTGTCTGGTGTCTGATGTTCTAACACCATTTCATATTTATGGATAAGCACCAGAAGGGTGTCAACCCTAAGCTGCATTTCCCTCCCTACTCACTTCTAAATAAAGTGCCTGCTTTCATTCAGCAGCCAAACTGGGAGGAGAAAAAAGAAAAAAAGAAAAAACCCTGCTCTGTGGCTCTCTTCCTCCTCATCCCAGTCTGTCTTGCAACAATCCAGAAACAATAAGGGGAAGCCAGGGAGAGTGACTAGAACCTGTGTCTCTGGCTTCTGGAGCAGTGGAGCTGCTGAAGGCACCTCACTGACTGCCAAGGCCAGTGTTTCATCTGCAAACCCCAAGGGCAGCAGAAGGCGAGACTGTGTCAAAGGAGGGGCAGGATGCTGGGTACTCAAGAGATGGGTGCAACTGTTTTTCCCACGTGCCACAGCTACTCTTACTTCCCGAACCCTTGAAAGTAGCTGTGAACTGGGCACACCTGTAATCCCAGCACTTGGAAGGCTTTGAGGTAAAAGAATCGCTGCAAGTTCCAGGCCAGCCTGGGCTACACAGTAAGTTCAAGGGCAGCTGGAATAGTGAGAACCAGTCTCAAAGAAGTAACTTTGAAGAAAAGAGTGAAAATTAGAGCCTTCTGTGTCTCCAGGTCAAGATAATGCAGGAGCTCAGTCTCTACACCCCAAACCCGTGAAGGGAAAGCACCACCACGCTTGAAATCCAGGAGCAGGGCACAGGGCCAAAACTTCACGTCCACGAGGGCAACTGTTCTCCGGGGTAAGGCCAATTAATGAGCTTGGAGAGATGTGGCCAGAACATATTTTTGAATTTGTTTTCAGCCTAAAATCAACAATCTGTGTGAACAGCAATTGACAATGTGTTTCAAATTCTAGAAGACACAAAGAAAATGATTGTGGCATCTCTCCCTGCCCGAGACAACTGCTCCATATTTTCTGTCCTCACCAGGCTCTGCAAACCTGGTCAAGAAAGGCATACAGCCTTTTGCTTTCTCCATACCCCTAATCAGCTCTTGTGGGATCTCAGGATCAAGCTCAAATATTAGGATTATAACACCTAATAAAGATGCGACCAACCAATGAAGATGACAAAATTTGGCATGCTGGCCTGGAGCCAGAGTGACAGATCTCGAGCTGATGTTCCTTTTCTACAGATTTAACTATGCATAATTAGGAAAAAATTAATAATCTTCTCAGAGCAAATTTCCAAATAAAGTAACTGTAGCCCGTCCTTTCCCATAATTAATTTGGTTCAAAGGTAAACTAGTAAATAGATTCAACAGGAAAAACAGAAAAGGAATTGGACTTCTAGGGTGGGGAGAGGCTATATAATTAATTAGAATCAATTAATTTCCCTTACATGCACCCAAACCAACTAAACCAAAACATAAAGATTCCCCAACCACTTATTACATATTTTACACAAAATGCGTGTACACTTTTCTACCTGAAGAGGCCTCTATGAAGGACCAGTATATGAGAAATAGCTATGTATAACAAAGAAGAAAGAATTTGACTAGAGACCTTCATATGCTTAAGTCAGATTGTTGCTGTTGTTGTTTTTAAGATGCATTCTTTTTTTTAAACGGGGGCCAGGAGGGGGTTTCCTTTGCTTCCTAAGCAATAGGTGTTGTCATTTTGAAAGCTATAAAAATTCACAGAGACAAAACAAAAAAACCAGACATGAAAATCTGCGCCCTCAACAAGGAACAAATTAAAATGCAGTATGCTGGTATCATAAATCCAAAAATAAATATGTAGGCAAATGTTTCAAAAGGGCATTCTTCCCAATGCTCTTTCCTGATGCGAACGGAATCCTCTCCAAAACCAACCTATTAGGAACTCTTGTTATTACTCTCTAATCTTGGTGCTCCATGTTGGCTGCCAGAAGGGAAAACTAATTTGGATCATCCAAAAAATCATTTACATTTGCTTTTAGTTGTATTATATGGGGTTGGTAAGTTGGCTACAAATTTCCTTCCCTAATTAAGTTTGGTTTATAATAAT
>PVJX010012597.1:0-49867 GCA_004027295.1 Dolichotis patagonum
TTTTTTAAATGTGTACTACACCAGAGAATATTACAGAGGCTGTGGAAATGTTTATGTATAGAAATATTATCACCCACTAGGATAAAAGACTAATAGCATCCAGTCATACAAATAGACATACATCAATCCAAAGTTAGAATCCAAAGCATTAAGTAAATATCCAAGTGTCCATACTGACATTATTAAATGATCATCTTATTAAATGATCATATTAATAAATAGAGGAAAATAAGCAAATCTCCTATGAGAAACTCTAAATAACTTATGTCAATAGTGCACTCTCAGTGAGGTAGAACATAATTCCCTGCTTCCTAAGGATGGCTACACACAGTGACTTCCTTTCGAGTGTACAGTATGGGCTGAGGGTAAGTTTCACTAGGAGAGTGCCTGCATAGCATAGGTGAGGTCCTCAGCCCATCACCAGCACCAGCAATGTAATATTTTTAATATTATAAAAAATTATAATAATAATTTTTAAAAAGACTGTAGAAAAATATTCCCAATTAAAATGTATTTTATTTTTGAAGTTTTTGTTATCAACTTGGGGCCTCATGAATGCTAGGCAAGTGCTCTGCCACTGAGCTACACTCCCAGCCCTAAAAGTTTATTTTTAAAAAGGCTCTTGTATTTTAAGACCCCTGAAACTTTTTATCTATAAAAATCTTTGCATATTTTAAAAGATTAAAGTGTAATCATTGTTCAACCTAGAAATGTCACTTTACATAACTTCTAGTTAAAATGGTTACAAAGCATGCAAAATAAATGCAGAAGAACAGTAATTGTAGCTATTTGCAGAATCAAAATAGTAGAAATAACTTAGTTATCCTAATACCAGAAAGTGGTTATATGGTAGTATAGTAGGAATAATCCTAAAATAACCCTTTAATGACCTTTCTCTTTTTTTTAAATTTTATTTTAAAGGGGGTAAAATTAAACACAACAAAACAGAGCACAACAGAACATAAGAAAGTATAAATTTCAAAGCTAGACAACCAGAGATCTTCACTATCTGTCATATTGTCTCTTGTTTTTTTCCAAATTGTTGTCCATATCTTTGCATACAAGGAGTTCATACTAAATAACATAGCCAATCTTTTCACAAGATGTGTAGTTCACTTGCTCCCACTTGCTAAGCCGGGGGGAGTAGAAGGGGGGAGACATGGGATGGGGGACAGGACGACATGAGATGTTTGATTCTCAGCCTTCGGGTCAGCAGGCTCACAGCCGCCCCCAGAGAGGGGAGGAGTTCCTTGTTCTCCCAGCACCCCAAGTCACCACACGGTGCAGGCATGACCTTTCTTCTGTGTGTGGGTGGAACCTATGAATATTATGAATTTCATTCCCACAATTAGGCCGTTAGTGGAAAGTTGCTCAAGGTTTGGTTTGGTTTGGTTTGTATTTTTAATGAGTGTTACATATAAATCATGCCCTACCCTACCACCACCAAGACAAACCCTTAACAGGCACAGTTATACTGAGTGGGACTGGCCTAATCAGGTGACACTTTAGAAAGAGCTGAGCTCATCCTTAAGAAATGTGTCAGGGGTATCAGTCATGGAGGAGATCCCTTCTTACTGCCTTTAAAGATGGAATGTAACAAACTTGTGGAAGCTAAGAGCAGCTCCCAGCCAACACCCCACAAGGGAACAGGGACCTCAGTTCTACAAGCTGCAGGAATCTGAATTCTGCAAACAACCTGAAAAAGACTACATGAAGCTCTCAAGCCTCAGAAAAGACAACAGCCCTGGAGGTACCTTGGTTTTAGCCATGGGAAAACCTGAGCCAAGAACCCAGACACTGTGACAGATTCCTGACATAGGGAGACTGTCTGGTCTTTCTTTTTACCTTTGAATAAAATGGATTTTAAAAATTAAAAATTTTTAAAAATGTTGTGAGTTTAGCCAGAAAGGAAGAACCAGTAAAACTGTGGACCACAAAGATGCAGCAGAAAGATGCACCACAAAGATGCATATTGTCCTAGCAGAGGACAATATGATTGCTGAGAAGAAAGAGGACAATAGAAAAATGTCCCAAAGACATCACATGAACTAGCAAGACTGCAGCCTTTGCAGCCTCAAAATTGCAAAAGTAAAAGACTTTGATTTAAGAAGAGAGCCCCAGAGCCCATGTTTCAGAATAGCAGTGGCCTGGTGAAGTTGTTCCTCAGGATTTGGCTCATAGGCACTAGACCCCTATAACCAAGAGAGCAAGAAGCCTGGCTACTGCTCCAGCTTGTGGCAGACCTTAGCATCATCCATGTGGTGCTGGTTTTAGGTGCATGCATAATACAAGAGCAGAGCCAGGTATGGTGGTACACACCTGTAATCCTAGCACTTGGTAGACTGAGGCAGGAGGATCACCTCGAGTTCAAGGCCATCCTAGGTGAAAGACCCTGTCTCATAAAAACAAAATGATGCAAGAGTTGTGGGGTCAGGAAGGCTTCCACACAGATTTCAGAAGGCCTGGGAGGCCAGGAAGTGTGCCCCTGAGAGGGCAATGTGTGAAGTTGTGAGTGCGAAGCTGAAGGTGCATTGGAGACTCCAGAAAGCTGGAAAAGCCAGGAATGCAGATTGTTTAAAGAAAACTTCAAGGAAGCAGCACAGCCATCCCAAGAGAGAAGCCATAGGTGTTACTGACACTGGCAGTGCTATAGAGGCTGAACCACCCAAGCCCTTTGGAGCTCACAACTTCCTACAGATTGCCCTGGATGCTAGACATGGAACTATGGGACTTAATATTTGCCCTACTAGATCTTGAATTTGCTTTGGTCCTGTTTCTTTGCATTCCCTACTTGTACTTTTGGAATGGTAATGTCTGCCTTGTGCTGTTGAATGTTGGAACTGTTTAACTTTCTTTTCATGTGTACAAGGACTAGTGTCTAAGAGTTTGCATCAAATCTCAGAGGAGATTTTGGATGGACTTTTCAGCATTGCTGAAACTTTGGCAACTCTTGGAGATGGATTAAATCCCTTTTGAATAAAGGAATATTTATGAGTCTTTGGGTGACTAGGGCAGAATGTTATGGCTTGTGTCTAGATGCTCCCCACCAAGCCTCATGTGGTCACAGGTTGAGGCTTTTTGGAATGTGGCTGTATCTAGAGTGTGTGATACTGGGATTAAGTGTGTGATTACTAAATCAGTCCACTGATTGGCTGGGTACCTTCTCTAAGCTTGGTAGCCTAGACAGAATACAAAAAGGACAGAAAGAAACTGCTAAGGTCACTTGGACTTGCTGCTTGCTGCCTTCTGCCTGTCCTTTTTTGCTATGCACACTTTCATCTCTGTGAAGCCCTTCTCCCATGTCATCCTGTCTTGGAGCCAGTCAACTATAAATTGAAACATCTACAAAGTGAGCTGAAATAAACCTTTCCTTCTTTTGTCTTTGGGTGTTACATACTTTGTATGTAACATACTTTGTCTCAGCAATGAAAAAAATAACTAATATAAGGCATATTCGTATTGGATCTTCCCTAAAATTTTTGTAGAATTCAACAGTGAATCCCTCATGACCTGGGTTTTCATTAGTTGCTAGTTTCTTTTATTATTTATTACTGCTTCAATAGCATTGCCTGGTATTGGATTATTGAGGGTTTTATGTCTCCTTGGTTCTGTTTTGGTAATTCACAGGTAGCTAGTGTCATGCATGACCCAGATGAGACCCTATCATCAAACATGCCATTCTCAGAAAATGACAGGAATCCACTAACAGGCCATGCTGTCTTCAGTACACGAAGCACAGGGACATGCAGATGAGACCAGAACAGGACGTGCAATCTCTCCGGCACTGAAGAGTCTGATGTTATCTACACACCTGCACTGACCATTCTGACCATTCTGTGAACCTTGACCACTGGTATCCCACCCCCCAAATTCCTTAGATGACAGTTCCTTTCCCAAACCCTATAAAACTCTGCCTCTCCCCTGGCTGAGGCTAACATCTTTCTTGATCTGAGCCCCTCTTCACCTGTAGGAAATAAACTATCCTGGCTGCTAAACACAAAAACCTGTTTGAATGGTCCCTCATGAGTGCCATTTATCACACCTAGGAATCCATCCATTTCTTGTCAATTCTCCAATTTGTTCAAGTACAGATTCTCAAAGGAGTTACTAATCTGCACTTTGGTGGGGTCCATTTTGATTTGCTTTTTTCTTAGGATTGCTTTCATTGTGGCCCCAAGGTTCTGGTGTGTTGTAGTATTATCATTTGACTCTAGAAACTACTTTTTTCTTTGACACAATATAAGCAGTCCTAAGAGGTAGGTTTATATTGGGAATGCCTACATCAGTTTAATTCTTTTAAACAGGAGTTTGCTGAACTGAACAAGCATTTGCAGTGGTTTTATACCATATCTGAAGTCCTTTGATTTCAGGATCATAATAGAAATTAAAGCCAGGCCAATATGGATGCGGTAGCACATATCTGTAGTCCCAGCACTTAGAAGGCAAGAGCAGGAGAATTGCAAATTCAAAGCCAAAAAATATGAGAACATAGGTAAAGTTTTTAATTCGGAAAGAAGAGAAAACTGAAAAGGAACTTTCGCTTGGGGAGACCTGCAGGGGGCACAGATTTGATGAGAAAATCAGGCTGGCCTATTAATAAAAGAGTGAGCTTTTATGGGGTTGCTGGGATGGGCTAGGGTTTGGTTGATTATTAGGTCAGTTGTGGTTTTGCAAGGTGACTCTAAAGAAATCCTTATCACTTGAGGGGCCCATGAGATGACTACTTTTGCATGGGGGTGGTGTGTCTATAGGGTCTCTGCTGAAATCCAAGGTGACTTCAGGTTTGGGGCAATTTCTGGAGACTTAGTCTAGGTGCCAACACAGGGGTTCCGGAACAAGATACTGAAAAAGCTGGTAGTTCAGTGTCCTTACCAACACTTAAAATG
Source organism: Dolichotis patagonum (assembly GCA_004027295.1). Classification (NCBI taxonomy): domain Eukaryota; kingdom Metazoa; phylum Chordata; class Mammalia; order Rodentia; family Caviidae; genus Dolichotis; species Dolichotis patagonum. Next base: position 4,887 of record PVJX010012597.1, read on the forward strand.
CCTTAGTTACTCTTATCTTGGTGTCTTCAGTCTTGAAGGGTAGTAAGATAGGTAAGTTTAACTTAGGACTAATATACCAGGGGCCGGGGATTTAGCTCAGTGGCTTAAGTGCCTGCCTGGCAAGTGCAAGGTCATGAGTTCGATCCCTGGTACCAAAAAAAAAAAAAAAAAACTGCTGGGGATTTAGCTCAGTGGCTTAAGCACCTGCCTGGCAGGACTAATATACCTTGTATCACCAGTTTTTATACAAACACTCCTTAGCTGATTAACGTATTGATGTGCAGAGCTGAGCAGGGATCAGACCCAGTGTTTTAAGGTAATAAAGGAGGTAGATATAAAATGAAGTAGAATCAGATGTGGTGGTGCACATCCATAATCCAGCACTCAGAAGGCTGAGACAGGAGGATCACTGCTACATTGGAGGCCAGCCTGGGCTACACAGTGAGTTCAAGAATAGCCTGAACTACACAGTGAGACTCTGTCTCAAAAAATAATAAAATAAAATAAAATAAAATAAAATAAAATAGGACCAGGGATTTAACTTAGTGGCACAAGTGCCTGCCTGGCAAGCACAAGGTCATGAGTTCAATCCCTGGTATGAAAAAAGAAAAAAAAAAAAGAAAAAAATCTGGTTTCCAGTGAAAGTCTTTTATATATGTAATTTATCAACTAGTGATTTCTTAGTATTAATATTTTTTGAAATTCTGTATTATTTCTACCCTTTTTTCTGCTTTATCTTGTTTTTTTTCTTTTTTCTTTAAATTAAAATAAAATAAAATAAAATATTTTAAACAAAATGAAGGAAGAGATGACAAGACTTACTCTGTTTTTATTTATTCTTTGGGTATCTGTAGGCACATGTGAGGAGTCAGTGCTCTTTAATAAAATCAGCCTATAAGTCTCTGCCTCAGTCTGGAGCCTGGAAGGCAGATGAGATCAATTTCTTGGGTAACAAGTATAAGTTGAACCCTAGAGGATGCCCCAGACAGCCGATTGACCACTTCCACACCTGCAGAACAGAATGGAGCTGGAATCACAGGTGAAGGACTCCTAGTTCCCCATGTTGGTGAGAGATCTAACCCAGTAGGCAAAGCCTGAATGGCAGCTAAGGCTTCCAGAGCCAGGCAGTACTACTGAATGTTCCACCCTGACCCTGCCTCTCCTCCCCAAGGCAGCCCTCCTTCCCTCCCTCCTTTCTCTCCCTCCCTGCCTCTAACCAAGCGCCAGAGAACTTCCACTCCAAGCCATAAAGAAACAATTAGGCACAGCTAATGGCCCATAATTTGTTATTTCTGTATTCCATTCCCAAGGGTTCCCTCCTAAGTTATTATCCAGGAAGAAACATAAAACTGCACATAAAACTGAGTATTTCATAGAAACAAAGGAAGCGAGCTCTTCCTATTCACCGTGTCTCTGTGATTTAGCGCAGTGGGTCTTCTCAGCTAGAAATGAGGTTGCCTCCCACAGATGGGAGAAGATGCTACTTGCTGGCTCTCACCATCATGTTGTGGACATATGTGCAAGACTGGCTGCATAAATTATTTGGTCTGGTGCAAAATGAACATGTGAGGTCTCTCATTTAATACATCACGAATTTCAAACTGGGAGCAGTGGTCCTTGGCTGTAATTCCAGCTCTTTTGGAGGCTGACACAGGAGGACAGCAAATTTAAGGCCAGTGTAGACAACCCTGTATCAAAAAATCAATAAGGGCCAGGAATATAGCTCAGTGGCACAAGCACCTGACTGGCAAGCATAAAATAATGAGTTCAATCTCTAGTATCAATCAATAAATAAATAGCTGGGGATGTACCTTAGTGCGCGCGCGCACACACACACACACACGCTTAGGACTTTAAACACTGCAACAAGCCAGATATGGTAGTGCATACTTCTAATCCTAGCACTCAAGAGGCTGAGGCAGGAGTGTCACTGTGAGTCTGAGACCAGCTTGGGTTACCTACATAGTGAGTTCGAGGTCAGCTTGAATGATATAACAAGACCCAAGCAAACAAACAAAATGCAACAGAGGAGCATTAAACTGAAGGCCACAGGCACGCCTTTCTGAACATGGTCCCCTGTTCAGCTGCAGAGTGGCACACCCACAGGGCATCCCTCATGCACTTCCCTACACATGTGTTACTTCACCAGGTTCACAAAAAAGACCTCCCCCAACATACACACACACACACTCTTGGGCCTCGGGCTTTAAGAACTGTCAGAGCAGCCTGAGAACTAGAAGGACAAGGCCCATGAGCAGGCTTCTCTCTTTGCTGGGCTTCTTCACACAGGAAAAATCTGGGAAGATGAGCAGGAAGCAGCATACTGCTTCTGAGAAAGAAGGGGAAGGGAGTCGGGTATGGTGGTACATGCATGTAATCCCAGCACTCAGGAGGCTGAGGCAGGATGATCATTACAAGTTTGAGACCAGCCTGAGCTATAAAGTGAGTTCAAGGCCAGCCTGAACTCCATAGCAAGACCCTGTCTCAAAAAGAAGAAAGAGAGAGAGAGAGAGACAGAGAGAGAGAGAGAGAGAAGAAAAAGAAAAGAAAAAAGAAGAGAAGAGATGAGAAAAAAGAAAAGAAAAGAAAAAAGAAAAGAAAAGAAAAGAAAAGAAAGAAAAGAAAAGAAAAGGCTGAGGATAGCACTCTTTTAGGGACCTATTGGTCCTGATCTGCCTGAAGTTGGATATCTAAGAGTCTGAGAGTCCAGAAAGAGCCAGTGTGGCACATGACGGGCATTGGACGAAGGGATGATGAAGAATGTTAGTGAACACTGAATGAACTGTCCTTTTCTTTTCTTCTTTTCTTTTCTTTTCTCTTTTCTTTTCTTTTCTTTTTTTCTTTCTTTTCTTTCCTTTTTTTCTCTTCTCTTTTCTTCCTCCCTTCCTTCCTGCCTTCTTTGGCTGAAGTAGGATATATTACATTTAGATGATTTTTTTCCTCCAAACCTGTTCCTCCCTTCCCCTGCTTTGGTAAACTGGAACACAATCCACACTGTTGATCCGGTGGGGAGTGACGCTGACCACCCCTCGCCATGTCCCAGGAGTGGCTCTTGAGCCCACATGTGGTGCTGTCTCACTATCCACCTCACCGCCATCGTTCCTGGCCAAGACTGACCACAGCCTCCTGTTGACTGGCTTTTGAATCATACAGACTGGAGGGTAAGTCCTCATCTGTAAAATGGGAATAAGACAGTAATCAAAAGTTTTGTTGCCAGGACTCAGTGGTTTAGCATCATCCTTCTCTTACCTTCTTCACCAGGCCTTGGCTTTTGTGACTGGTTTTGTTTTTTGGTTTTTTTTGGCACCAGAAATCAAACCATGTGCTTGCCTGCTGAGCTATATCCTGGCATGTCACTTCTTGAGGGCCCTTTTCTGTCTACCCAGCCCTGGCTCCCACAGGCCAGGCTGCTGCATGGAGTGATAGCACCTGTCTGTCTTCTCTCAATGGTCCTGTCCAGGAGGTCAGGGAGCCTAGAGTTCTTTCTTTTCTTTCTTTTTTTTTAATTAAGAGCAGAAAATATTTATTGATAGAAAGCTTCTAAGAGAAATATAAGGGGTCCAGAGTGGGCTTTGTCTTCAGGTCCTGACAGCTCCCCACTCAGTGACCCACCGAGACTATCTGAATGAGACCCCAGGGGAACAATGCCCGGAGAAGACAAGACCCGAGTGTGTGTGTGTGTGTGTGTGTGTGTGTGGTCTAGTTTGTGAACTTTGGGAAGTAGCGTATGTGCAGGAAAGTACATGAAACTATCTATGGAGGTTGATGAATTGTACCATGAGCATCTCTAACACCCACCTCTCCAATCAGGACCTGGAACACCTCCAGCACCCCATATGCCCCACCCAGGCTCCCCAAACTTCTCCACCCTTCAAGACAACCTTGGCCCCTTGCTTTTGTCATTACCATGTCCTCACACCTGCCTCTAAAGAATATTTTTGTCCTATCTGATTTTGAATTTGTTAAGGTTAGACAGGACACCACATAATTTTGTTCTTTCTGCTTAATATTTTGTGAGAATCATCCATTTGGTCATGTGTCACTCATTTGCTCACCTTTGCTGTTAGTCTGCTGATGAACCCTTGCTCTGCTGATGGACAGTCTGGCTGCTCCTCTGCATGGCTTGCAGAGGCAGGGGCATTCGGAGCAGGGGGAGAGGAAAAGTGGAACTTGTTCTGGCACAGAAAACTGAGTGGGTGGAAGGGGCCCTAAGGATACAAGGAAAGGGCATCGGAGGTCTTTTCGATGTTTCCTCCTGTCCAAGACTGGAGGGGTACAGTTCCCCAAAAGCCATGGTTTGATAGGCATGAGCATGACCTGCCATACTCTGGGCTACCTGATCCCACTTTTCTGTTCCCTCTGTAGTACAGGCCAGCTCCATGTGCCCAGAGAGGCCAGGCAAGACAGTTTATTATAAAATCCTGGCTTGGGGAGACCGAGGAAATGCCACAAATGGGCCAGCAAGTGCCTCTCCTTTCCCAGGAAAGGCATGCTATAAGGTGTTTGTGTTTGGAAGCGCAGGCATCACTTGTCTCCTGTCTATCCAGATGCTGGCTTGCTTTGAGGTGATGTGAGCCCTGGAGCAAAGAGGCTTTCAGCGCTGGCTGCTTGCGCACATCTCACCCATGCTGGAAGAGAGGCTGCCCAGTAGAGCCCATCTCTCGGGGACTTCCAATAGCCTCATTCTTACCAGGAAAACTCTCTCAAGCAACACTCCCACCCTAGTATTTAACCCTGAGGACTGTCCTAGCTGGAGACGGCCAGGTGTCCCTTTGGCCTTTAGGGAGACTTGACAGGTGTCCCCCTTCTCTCTGGGTTGGCAGCTACAGGTGAAAAGGAACCATGCTCTGTTTCCTCATTGGATTCTCAGCAGCTCGAAGAGTAGATTGAACAAGATCCTCACAGTCCAAGAAGTCAACACAGCCAAGCATGGTAGCGCATGCCTGTAATACCAGCTTTCAGGAAGCTGACGCAGGAGGATCTCCAAGAGTTAAAGGCCAGCCTGGGGTACATAGTGAGTTCAAGGCCAGCCTGGGCTACATACCAACACCCTGTCTCAGAAAACCAGAGAGAGAGAGACAGACAGAAAGAGAGAGACAGACAGAGGCAGAGAGCAGAAGAGAGGAAAATTGATGCAGATGAGAGTGGTCAAGCCTACCCTAGAGATTAGCACTTACAGGGGCCAGAACACAGGGCTTGCCGCCCTGAGGTGGGCTTGTGGGGCACAGAAGCAACATAAACAGGCACTTGCCTAGGGAGGCACCCAGCTGCAGCATCACCAGTCTGAGGTTGTCTCAGCCCCTGGTGGAATTGGTGTCTGTAGCAAATTGATCTTAAATGCAGGTTTGTCCCTGTGTTAGACACAGAAATCATGGAGTTGAGAGAGGGAGCTCCTCCTAAGAAGTAAAGTGAATTTAGTGAGTGGCTCATTTCTTATAATATTCACTGCTTCATGCATAATTCACAGTTCTCAAACTGGGAAAAAATGGATCTACGTGAATCCAATATAATAGCACTAGTTCTCTTAAAATTCAGTGTTCCTTTGTAACTGCTCTAGAGCCCTTTCCTGCAGTTTTAGGTCTCTTGTACACAGCCTCTTACTGCAGTTTCTATTTCATCTTCCCTCGTTGCCATTGCTTCCTCTCAGCAGCCTGGGCTCAGGAGAAACTAGATGGGCAGTGGTTGGGAGTGTGACTTCTGGAGGCATGGCCCCAGATGCCAACTATGGCTATGCTGCTTATTTGCTGGGTGACTTTGGGCAAAACATTTCCTAGCTCTACAGAGTGCAATCACCTTAGTTTTAGATGAGAATATGATAGCATCTATCTGAATGGGTTGAAAGATGAAACTTGTTGATTCATAGGAAGCACTTAAATAGTGCCTGGCTCATGACAGACCTTTACTATTGCTACCAGATTTGTCCCTTTTCTGTTTAGAATCCTGACATAGGACACTATTGTGGCCCAAACAATTAACAGATATTTCTTGCTTTGCCTTGTTCACTAACCCATATACTTTGTTTCCCGAACTTACCCTCCTACCTTGACTCATTTTGACTTTACACGGCTGTTGACCTCACTACTGTCCCTAAAGGACAGGCTCCCTGGCCAGCACTGCACAGACTCCCTTTGTCCTTTGAGCTGTATCTAACTAGTCAATCCCCAAGTTCCTGCAGCCAGGGCTGGGGATATAGATTAGCAGCAGAGCATCTGCATGTAGAAGGTCCTGGTTTATACCTCTAGTATTATATCCACCTCCCCTAATTTTTTCTTTTAAAAAGTCTTAATCCGGGGCCAGGGACATAGCTCAGTGGTACAAGTGCCTGCCTGGCAAGCACAAGATGGTTAGTTCGATCCTCGTTACAAAAAAAAAAGTCTTCATCCAAGTTCTTGCAGCCAGTAAGTAATGGAGGAATGAAAAAGTCACTGGACATGGAATGTATTCTCTCTACAACTCTCCGTGTAAACATCACTCCCTGTTCAACACTCCATCCACCACTGCCCCATTCTGTCATCTGTCATGCACTAGGAGACAATAGAAATGTCTGACAATGAAAATACAGTGAAATCAATGCCAAAGTGCAAGTTAAGATTTTGCAAAACATGCAGCATTTCATACTCTGAGGAGAGTGAAACCGCTCAAAAGAGCCCAGCCACTGAAAAACGAGGGTCTGAAAGAATTCATTAGGCCCACTGACAAATGAAGAGGACATAGATGTCCCTAACCCTACTAATTAGGGCTTCACAGGGGATGATCTGAATATCAAATTGAAGTATTAAGTAGGGAACCAAGGAAGCCCTTGACTAACTTGCAAAAATGATCCGGTGACTGATCATACCATCAAATATGACATGAGCTCCTATTTTTGCAGCCATAATTTAGGGAGGGAAACACACCTTAAATATTCTTTCTAAGCAGAGTTGCATTTAGTTGACAGATACTTGTCTCAACTGAACACTGGGAAGCCAGTGCACAACGGCACATACCTGTAATCCCAGCTTCAGTACTTGGGCAGCTGCAGCAGAATAGCAAGTTCAAGTCTAGCCCCGGCAATTTGTGAGACCCTTTCTCAAAACAAAATTTTAAAGAGAGTTGAGGATGTAGCTCATTGGTAGGGTTCTTGCCTAGCATGCGCAAGACCACTGGTTCAATCCCCAGTGTTGTAAAAACAAATAAAAAAACACTGGGAAGATGGTGGCTGAAGGGTATAAAATTTCAATTGGGTAGGAGGAATAAATTTAGGAGATCTAGTATACAATATTCTGACTATAGTTAATAACTATGTATTCTTAAAAATTTCTGAGAGGTAAGCCAGATATGGTGATGCATGCCCATGATTCCAGCACTCGGGAGGCTGAGACAGGAGGATCGCCACAAGTTTGAGACCAGCCTGGGCTACATATTGAGTTCAAAGCTAGCCAGAACTACATAGTAAGACCCTGTCTCAAAAAAAATTTTTTTTAATGAAATAAAATAAAAATCACAGATTTTAAGTTTTCTCACCATAAAAAGATGAGGTAATACATGTTAATTAGTTCAATTATATATATTTCAAAATATGTACATAATACATGATTTTGTTAATTAAAAATTAATTTTAAATAATTTACACAATTTTGCCAATTAAAATTTAGAACAGATATGAGCTTCATTTTTCAAGATAAAATTCTGACTATACCTTTTTCTCTATTTTATATATGAAATGCTGGTCTCTTTTTAAGGTAATTTTACTTGAAGAGGCTTTTTCAAATCTTGTTCATTTTGGGTAATAAATCTTTACAAGTATTTATCTACCTGCCTCATTTTCCCAAACAGGGCACATAGTTTAGGGCAAAGACTGAGACTGACAGAAATGCCATGACAACTCACAGAACAGCAGGGATAGGAATGCATCTGAGTCACCAGTGAAGTCTGCACAGAGCCCAGTCCCTAACTTCTTGTCTAGAGTGAGTCACAAGGCATATCCAGAGCTGCTAGAAGCCAAGGTCCACAGTTGAGGCCTTGGCCAGTGTCCCTAGCACTGTGGGGTGCCAGGATGCTGAGGAGGCGCTAAGGGGCCCAAGCAGCCAGCTTGGCTCTTGCCCTCAGCCAGACCCTGGCACTTCAAATGCTGGGAGTAGGGGTTGGGTCTCTAAGTGCCTCAGGACCTGGGTGCCAAGAGTTTCCCAAGAGGCCCTGCTACAGCCTCCTGTTCCCCCTAGGGCAGCATACAGAGCTGTATGCAATGGCTTTGGCTACTCTGGTTCATTCATGCCATGGTATGGGTCAGAACTTCCTATGCAGAGCTTCATAAAAGGTCTAAATGGCAGTATTTCCAGTTCCAGGAAAGACCCATGGAGGTGTTGGGATTGATCAGCTGTGACATGGAAATAGGAGTGAACTTCCTTCCTACTTCAGGTTGGGAGAGAAGTCAAATGGGGACTGATGTTCATCCCTGAGCTAGGCACTGCCCACATCCTGCAGGCAGAGAACAGCACGGCCTCTGTGTCCGTGAAACCTAGGCCCCAAAATCAACATGACAGAGCCATGTTGATGAGGAACAGTCCCATGTGAGGCACAGCTGATACAGTCTCCCCTAGCACATGGGGAAGGAGCCTCCACTGCATCTCTGGCAGAGACTCAGATGGAACTATGGTTAGCAGCAACATGCTTCTGTTTTGAGAACTTTTTTTTCCCCCAGTGCTAAGGATGCAACCCAGGGCAAGTGCCCCACTGACCTGCACCCACAAGCCTGCTTCCTGAATCTCCTAGGAAGCACGAGGGAACGAGGGTAGGAGCTGAGCCTCAGGGGCATCCACACCCAGGGAGCAGGAGCAGGCAGCAGGGTAGAGTGGAGGTGAAACAACTGCATATCCTCAGGTGGCTCAGAGAGGTGGCTTTGGAGCAGGGCTGGTATGCGTGAATGGCACCAGTGCAGCATGAGACAGCAGGAGTGTGGTGAGGAAGAAGGGACGGTGGAGCAGAGGCCAACTCTTTCTAGAAGGTCCACATTGAAGGTAAGGACAAGGAAACTTGTTGGACTTGCAACAACTTGCTTTTCAGGTCTGAAAATTTGACAGCTTTAGGAGCAGGAAAGGAAACATATCAGGCTGAGAGACTAAAGGCATGAGACACAGAACCCCACACCATGTGGCTGATGTCATTTATGTTAGAGATTTTGCTGCAAAGGAAAAATTTGAACCATGGTTTGATGAGTGTGTAACAGGCACCAAAAATAAATAAAGTCTTGATGTATAGTATTAAAAATAAAACAAAACCATGGCAACCCACCAAGTCAGTCAGTTGCCTCCAGCAAACAGGAATCTTACTTGTGATTGTATACATTTTTGTATTAAACCTGTGTTAACAACAGTATCATTATTTTTCAGGGTTGGGGATGGAACTCAGCTTCCCACATGCTAGGCCAGTGTTCCACTACAAGGTACCTCCCCAAGCTCAGTGTAACTATTTTAAAATGCACTATTATTGGAAAACCCTCCTGTACAGAAGAACCTACTGTACAGTGAGAACAGCCCTCAAAAGGCCTGAGTTACTGGAGAGGTTCACATTCTGGGCAGCTGAAAGTGATTTAGCCCCTACAGCCTCTTCCTTAAGGACAGGGAAGGGCCAGGCAAGCAGTTCCTGTGGCGCAGCAGCTCTTGGAGCCCAGGAACCGGGGACAGACTCTTGCCCTTGCTGGCCAACTCAGGACGAGCTGCAAAAGGCAGTGTTTCTTTTTCAGGAGACCAGGACCTCATTGGAGCCACTTACTGTAAAATGGCCTCCACGGTCACCTATGTTTAGCCTGCTCACTGTCACAGTGATTATACCTGGGTGCCCAGAGTACCCCAGCACAAGTGGGATTGTATTGGATGCTGAAGATATTTAGGAAGGAAAAGTGGGGGGTGGGGAAGAAGAAAAGCAGCAGTGTTGGTGGGTTGTTCTTATCCCATCCACACCCTGCCACCTCCAAGGCGTTGGCACAGCAGGGAGAGAGGGAAAACCCTGTTCGAAGTCGTTTCTCATCAGTACACTCTAGGTTTACCTGAGCAGGGCTGCTTCCAAGGTGGCATCAAGGTATACTGTTAGTGGGGAGGCACTAGCTCAGGCTGCCTCAGTTCTTCCGGGGAACAAGAACAAGAGGGCCAAGAGTTCAAGGGCACCTTCCTCTCAGTTTTGAGGTTTTTGTTTGTTTTTCAATACTGGGGATTCAATCCAGGACCTCCACACTGAGCCACATGCCCAGTCATTTTCTGAGGTGGGGGTCTCACCAAATTGCAAAGTTGCTAAGTGAGGCTTGACTTTGCAATCCTCTGTCTCCCAGAATGTTGGGATTACAGGCATGTATCACCATGCCCAACCCCACTTCTCAATCAACTGAAATGAAGAACCTTCTCCAGGGCTCAGTGGCAACTATTCAGGGGTACTATTAGCCTTCCATGGCAAGCAATTCTCATCTCAGCAACACAGACTGACATCTTGCATCTTGCCTTTATCCTCAGGCCCAGCCAGGAGTCCAAGGCACCAGGTACCTTGCTTATTATGAAGTCAAGTGACAGAGAATAGACTCCTACCACCCTCAAAAGTGCCAGGGACATATCCCAAGCCTAACATGTCCCAAGGGCTGACGAGAGCTGTGCCAGTAGTGTACGTCAGCTGGTACCAGTACCTTGTGGGGGACTTGAAGGAACCCCTAGTTCTAGGGATTAACTTTCCAACTGGCAGAAAGTAGCGGGGAACCATTTACTATGTACGCATGTTTGTTTTAGCTTTAATGACAGTCTTAAATAGGGGATTCTGTGGCACTGAGATGGCAGAGAGGGCCATGTGAATGTAAGTTCTTCACTTCCTCTTCCAGTCTTGGGTTGAGAGATTCTTATAGGGCTGCTGACCAGAAGGCACCAGGGCCTGGACCTCAGGGGCTTATGCAGATGGAATTGGGTGGTGGGGAGGTCTCCAAGTGCCTGCTCCTCAGCCAGGGGTCTTCAGAGATTTTAAAAAAATTAGTGTTCAGCAAAGTTAGGCCACATCAGTCTGAGCCAGGACTCAGTTCTGTCACCTCAACCCCAAAAGCATTTTTCTTGGGATCCTTCCCACTGCCTTTGTATCATTTTCAAGCATCAATGCATATGCAGACTTTCATCTAAAATTATTTCCTTTATTAAACACACACATGAACTTTGGCTAGTGATATCTTTGCAATTTAGTGCAAAACTGCAACTACAATGCCTCAAAGATAGGCTGGCACTGTAGCTCAGATCATTTGCCTAGCCTGCATGAGGCCCTGGGTTCAATCCCAGGACTGCCAAAAACAAAGAGACAAACAAACACTTTGCAGCACTTCAAAGTAAAAATTTTATCCTTTTGAGGTAGAAGCAGCCAGGCCCCCACCCCACTGATTTAAGATGTTATGCTTTGACTTTAGATGATTCACACTAACGTTTGTTTTTATGTATTTGGAAGGGTAAAAAGAAACACCAGATCACATGGTTACTCTTTAATATACAGTGAATCAGAATTTCTGGGGTAGCCAGGCACTAATGCCACCACCTCATCCTATGGGGCAGGGGAAAGAAACACCTGCTTCAGACCCCTCTATGTGCTAGTCATCTGCTGTATAGGAAATGGCCACTGGGTAGGTACCTGGTACTATAGGGCTGGGATTCCAGTCTGAGTTTGGTTCTTTTCACCAAGCCAGTGGTTTTTATTTATTTATTTTTTTTGGTACCCAGGCTCCAACTCATGACCTCACACTTGCCAAGCAGGTGCTCATGCTGCTGAGCTATATATCCCTAGCTAAACCAGTGGTTTTCAAACTCACTTTTGTGGCAGGACTTCAGCAGGTCTCTGCATGTCCCCAATGCTGTTAACCATTGTTATCTTTTATATATACACTTGAAAGGGTTAACACACACATCAGCTGAGGCTCCCAAAATCTCACAGCACGGTGGCCATGACAGCACATGTGACCTTCATAGGGGTCACTGATGGGGAGGGCGCGGGCTTGGGCTGTGGTCATGAAGCTCAGAGACACTAGTGGCTCTCATCTGAGAACTCAAGTGCTCATAATCTCTGTTTCTTACTTGACACACAGTGAATAAGGACTGAAATCAGGTGTTGACGGCCTGTTAATTTTAAGCATTTACTTAAGCTCGTCAGTAACCAGAGATTGCAGCCAAGCTGTGATTACTAGCTTTATACCCACTTATCTGTATGAACCCAGAATTTCCTCACTCTGTATCATACAACCAAATTTCACAACTGGATGCTAAAATAGTTTGTGTACTAATCCATTTGTATTAATCAAACACACTCCCTTACCTATCCTGCTGATTTATGTTTTAACTTAAATTTACATGATTCATGTAAACAGCATCATTTGTTACTATGAATTTGAAAGGATAAAGAAAAACAAAAACACTTGATCACACTATCACAAGCCTTTGATTTGGGTTAGGAGGGAGAGTAGGACTCATAATTTAAGCCTTTTGGTAGTAACTCTTAAGTGCCTCTCCAAGAGCTGTGGCTTGGTTAACTCAAAGAGAAGCAAAATAAAACAGCTGTTTACATAAAACTGTCTTTTGGAAGGCCAAGAAAATGAGGGAGAGGGAGTCAGGAAAGTTTTTATTTAGATTTTGCTATTAACTCATTGGGTAATCCGGATAAATCTTTGTTCCTCCTTCAGCCTGTTTCCTCAAAGAAAAAGGAGGAAACTAGGTTAAATGAATGGTTTTTGGCTTTTAAGAACCAAAACCTTTCTTTTTATCAGCACTTCACTGGAAATCTAATAAAGCTTTGAATGGGCCTGGGAGCTCCCTCCCCACAATGGTCCAGCAGAACACTATGAAAACTAGGGAAGTAGGAGATGTAGGGTCCCTCTCCACCTCTATAAGCATCCAGTTTTCAGGATACCTTCCCTCAGGAAGACAAATGCTGACTTGAGCTACTTTCTCCTTCCTGAGCCTTTTTCTCCTAGATTAAGCAGCAGAATTAATTAATCTTTCATAGCAAAGACACCACACTGAATGGAGAACCATAGTGACAACCCAAATCCAGGGGCTGAACAACTGTGGGTGACAGTGACATATTTATTCAACTTAAATGGCCAGTGATGCTACAGCAGATTCAATGCTGTCACAACAGGCAAGCACTACTATCAGCAACACACCAGTACATTTCAACAGCATCCAAGCTTCATGGTTTATATCCTCATTAAAAAAAAAAAGTCAGTTTGAAAGCAAAGCCCAATTTAAAATGCCAATATAAAACTTCACTGAAAATACAATTCAAGTGCAAATGCTACAACTACTGTAAGAAAAGCTAGGAAGTCAGATATAAAAAACTTAAATGGCAAATAAAATCCAATAGCAGCATTTAAAAACACTGTAACTCCCAGTTCAGCGGATGCCCCCTCCCCTCCCTGTACCTCTCATGCCTGGCCCTGCAGACTTGGCCTGTTACAGAGTAGTATCTGCTCAGAATGCACAATGGATGACTTCCACCTAGTCCAGAGGGGCAGGGCTTCAGCAAGTTCTCTGCTGGCACAGCAGAACTCACCTTTATGTCAGAGGCTTAGTGTGGTCATGCCCTACTTCTGACAAGAAGCGTCTCACAATCTGGTTGTGCCCCTGAGAGCTCTAGTCAGTAACCTCAGCTTTGAGCAACTTTCTTGGGAATGTGACTAGAAATTAAACAGCTGGGACTGTTGCCATGTTTTTCAACTTTCTCCAGAGCCCTGGGTCTGTTTTAAACAGTTAGCCCTATTTTCAGCCAATGGAACTTGGGAGGGTATAGCTGCAACCCAAAACCAGAATAGGGTACTTGTGCAGGCACCAAATGACATCCTTCGACGGAACCTTCAAATCAGCCCTTACTCTTAAAAGATCTAGAATTAACTTTGGTAAGGATACGATCTCCTAGCCTCATATGCAAGTGGACAGGCATACCAGCTAACTCAAGATCAGCAGCTCACAATCTTATTCTAGGATGTACACTCAATTTTCATTTGAATATACTTTAAGAGATTCTATGGCACTGTTTTTGTTCATTCTCTTTTGGATATGTCATGGTACCACTTTCTTCATTCTCTGCAACATGGAAAGTTATTAGCAAGCAAATAAGCAAAAGTACTACAGAAAAGACATTGTGCACAGCCTTATTGGGAAATCCCAGTAGATTAAGGCAGTCATATCATTTTGTGTTTTGAGGCAGAGAGGGACTGGAGTTAAGGAGACCAAGGAATCTAAAAACATGGTTACTGACACAGTGCCAGAACAGGGAAGTTCAGAGGTGACCAGCTCAAGGTCACAGTTAGTGCCTCAGTGCTTCAGACCCAATTCCTCCACACGATGGCTGAACAAAGTTGGCAGTGCCCACAAAGAACTGCTTTTCTCTATGCAGCTCCATCTTCCGCGGGGCAGTTCTTTGCCTTTGAGCTATACTGTACAGGTCTCATCACTACTCTGACTGTTCATCTTCATGCTTCTTGCAGTTTTCCATTATGGACCCCGACAAGTCTGCTAGATCATGCCAGTGTTTTAACTTGATAAGGATCAAACCATTAGATCTCAGAAGTTAATGGTGGCTGTGTGTAGACATGTCAGTCACAACATACACTCAGGTTTTTCACAGCTTTGTCTGAACACACACTGGGTTACTTGGCAGACTGAAGGGCCAAAGATGACATCACAGACAGGCTTATTTTCAGACACCTGCCAGACAGCACCCACAGCTTTCAGATTGGAACCAGCTGATGTTTTAAGTGCTACACTCCTTAGTCAGAGGGTACATCCAGATAATGACCCAACAAAGAGAGCCCCAAGGACTGAAGCCTCAGGGGAGGGGAGTGGTCTGAGCAGGACACTTCAAAGCCCAGCCAACCCACTATAGATGTTGGGCTACCAATCTCAGAGCCGTGGTATTCAACATCAACATCAACTTTCCTAAGGAAAGAACTACATAATATAGCTTATCCATAGACCAAGAGATGAGAAGGATGTTCAAAGCCATGAAGGAAAAGAAAATCCACCCCTTTAAAAGCAAGAACTAGTCCAGAAGTGACTAGCTGTCTTGGTGTTTAAATGGAAGCACAAGTCAGAGATCTAAAGAGCAGAGCTTCCTCTCTGTGTGGAGGGAGGGAGGGAGGAAGAAGAGGAGGAAGGGGGACTACTAGTTGAGCACAAAACCCAATCCCATCTGATTCTGTTTCTACTCCTGATTCCTCTCTCTGCTCATCTAAGAATGACAGGTGGAGTTTTCTAACTTTCTTCCCCCTAAAACCTCCTGGCTCCCCATAGCATACACTGCATAAGGGAAAAGGTGCTCACTGCGTAAGGTGGAACTCAGGGCCCAGAGGACTGGGTCCCCTGAAATCAGAGCAGTAAGAAAACAATTTAAAAACTTAAGAGGTCAGAGGTAGTTTTAATTACTACTGATGTACAATTCTTGATTGCTTTGCCCTTTTTCAACTTGGGAAGATCATTTAGGAAATCATTTTCAGTGCTTAGGCATCACAGTGAGGCTCCTTGGCAGAACCTTGAATCCAAAAACAATCTGACGTTTCCCTTTGCCAAAGGTCAACTTCCCAACAGCACCTCAAAACCACTTCTTTGTGAGCAGGAAAAGGGACGAAGAACAATAAACCACTGGGCAAAGAATTAGAATGTGTTAGCAAATGCCACCATGCAGAACACTCAACTTTATTTGCTTTATTTATATATTTAACAATTCTAAAGTATTTACTTCTTGCTTTGACAAAAAATGAAAAATATAGGAGCACTGACTCCTCTTTAGGAGAAAAGGGTTATATGTACAGCTATGGAGAGTTACGGTTCCTCCTTTACATACAAAGAAAAATATTAATAAAAAAGTGCTTCATTGATCAAAAAAGGGCTAAGAGCTGCAAGCATTTATTCACACTGTACATCAGACCCAAGAAACCCGTATCACAACCTCTTGGCACCTGTCACTAGGAACTGCACAATCTTCAACTACACAGACTTCTCCCTACCTGCACAACAAGACCACACAGAGTGCGGAGAACTACACCCTGTTTCAGTAAGCATGGACTCTGAGCAATCTGTTGTGGGAGTTGGGGTCATGCTCAAGATGCTCTGGGATTTGGCTAGACTGACAGTGCCAGGGAAGGTGTCTGGACCACATGTTACCATACTTGGGACACGTAGGAGCCACTTTCCTGAGACACAGCTTGCCCTTGACCAAGAACTGCTTCCAAAGAGGAAGAGGAGTGCTGAGAAGGGTGGAACTTCTGCGTTCCCTGACCTCATACCTACCTCTCCTCACCATGATCTGCCCCATAATCAGTTAGCAGTTTTCAGCAAAGCCAAGAGTGGCTCTTTCCCTTCCCTAAGAGGAAGGGCAGGCACAAAACATGGAGCCAACCTTACAGAGCACAAACCTAAACTTCTCTCCACTCCTCCCCATATTCACTTCTACCACCAATTATTCTTGATTTAAGGCTCTTTTCGGACCACATTAGATCTCAGGAAAGGTGCCCTGAATCTCCCCCAAGACATGTCAATTCTCTAAGGAACCTTGCAAAGTCACCAACTATCCCTTCGCTGCCAACCACCAGCCAGTGGGCATATGCTCACTCAGGTAATCAGGAGTACAGCAGGGGAACTGCTGGGTGCTTTGTGTTGCCCAAAGAAGGGGAGGAGGAAGAAGGCTGATTGTATGGGGACCTTTCAAATGCTAAAGGCTGATTCTACCCCTTAAATGGGAGATCCATGATTTGTTTGGTTTGGGAATGGGAATTTTTGGAACCCTGAGTCTGGATTTCCCCATGCTGGCTGAGGAAGAGAGATAGATTGTGGGATCAGGTCCTGGAATGGGCTCCTGGATATGCCTGGGCTCAAGGGAGACCTTGGCCACAGCAGACACCACAAGGTAACCAGATTGCACTCTTACACCCGAGGAAGCAGGACCTACCCAGGGAACAGCCTCCTGAAAGTGAGGGGAGCCTTACACAATCTGGGTCAAGTTAAAAACAGAATCCCATGGGGAACAACATATTGACCATCCATCCCCAGCCCCTCTCACTTGCCTCAAAGAGCACACACTTTCATTCCCAACAGGAGTTTGGAGGTTTCATGCACTGTGTGTCCTTCCCTCCAAATGCCAATCCCTGCCTATATATGAGGTGGGATGGGCCCACTCTCAGGAGCAAGAGGCACCTAGGACAGTGTTCTTGGGAAGATGCTTCCAGCCTCTCCAGCAGCAAAGGTTTCCCAACCAGTCTGATGTGGCGGTGGCATGAGGAATGGTCACAAATATTAGTACTGGCTTGCTTTCCTATTCACTGTCTCAGGCCTCTATTCTTGGCTCTGACCAGTCTTCTACACCAAGAAGCATCAACTATCCCTCAGTGTGCCTGACAGAAGGCAGCTCAGCAGTTACAGGGGCCTGGCAACCTCTGGTCTTTCATTAAAAAAAAAAAAAAAATTTAAGACAACCTGGGGACCTTTTTGTTTTTGAAGGCAGAGGGAGGATAGAAAAGGAAAGAGGGGTTAAAAGAAAAATCAGTCTACAATCCAGTGGTACATCCCAATTTCTGTCACTCTGTACAGGTGGTTCCAAGCCCCATTCCAAAGTGCATGGGCCTTTCGGTCTTCCCAGGCTGTGTGAGCCTGTCAGAGAACAGCAGCTTGGCCTCTGCTCACTCCAGGTCACTGAGCTTCAGTTTGAAGTGGCAGCAATGGGCTTATCCAGTTCAAGGTCAATGCTGGAGCTCGTGGGATGTAGGCTGCTATAGCAAGCCTTGCACACTCTACTGGGTTCAAACAGCTGCTGGCTAGGAACTGGAACCTTCTGGTTACAACAACTGGAGCAGAATACATTTCCACAATTCCTTGAGATGAGAAAAACAAATAAAAAGGTTAAGTTTTGGTTAGTAGATATGCAGTGGGAAAACAAACCTCAAAAGACAAAATTTTGTTGTATGTAATTCAGATGTGCTAGAGCCTCCTTTGAGATTAAATGCTGGGTAGGGAAGATATTTCTACCTACCAGAGTCATGGGTCACTTTCACTTTGAGGCCACAGACACTTGCTGCCTTACCATAATGGCTCAAGGTTATCAGGTGAGTAGGATATGCTTAACAGAAATTCCTAAGAACAAATGGGTCCAGTAGCAGCAGCTGCTAGCTCAGTGGGAAAATCCTGATGCAGGAACTTACCCAATGACCATACCCACCTCTGTGTAGCTTGTGACCACTGAGAAGCTCAAGCCAAATGAAGCTTTATCTGGGCCCCTCAGAGGAGAGAGATAAGCACCCTACACTGCTGAGGTAAGGAGCCTTGCCAATGGGCCACTGCTCTGGAGACTCAGAGGGAGCAACCCAGAAAAGCAGACTGCTGTCATCTAATACTGCTCTGTAGGTAGCATGCAAAGCCAGGAGTCAAGCAGTCCATGACACATGCTCAGAGTGGAAAAGGAGAGGTGGAAGGATAAGCGTGTGGATAAGCATACGTGCACACACACCCCTTTGTTAGATAGCTGTCAGTCAGTTATGGCTTACTGCCCTCCTCTATGAATCTCCAGGGAAACTTAGGGCTCCACTCAAGGGCCTGACTGCACATAGGCCTAGGCTACTGTCTCCTCCTCCTCCTCCTTCTCCTCCTCTTCCTCCTCCCTCCTCCTCCTCCTCCTCCACCACTACCAAAAGCCCTGCTCTGATGCATCTGTGCCGTACAGGTCCATACATCCTGACCTATACCTATCACAACTAAGAGAAAAGAGAAGTAATAGAGGAGAAGTTTCTGCCTGCCTTATAACCTACTTTTGCTGGGCCTTAAAGTATAAGTCAATCTCATAGAGCTCAGTATAGGAAATTCCAAGAGGTCTGACACAGCTAGGAGAAGGCATCTACAGGAAAAAAAACCCCACCTTTTAACCAGCATCACTCACTACCTTTGCTAACCCACCACTGGATTAAGGGCACTCAGGCACAAGAAGACAGCTCAGATGGAAGAAAACTACGTAAGGGAAAAGTAGGACATGAGGCAATGGAAAGACAGAAGTAAAGTGAACACACAAAATTTCATTTTCTAGAATGTAGTAAGGACCTCATAACTGTTTCTTTTTCTTCTCATAAATGTTTCTTAAAAACCTGACTAACAACCTGTGGTTACACAGAAAAATTTGTGAATGACTAAATTTCTTTAATGTACATGCCAGAGTTCAGTTCAAAAGCCTGACATGAATTTCAACAGTTAAGCTTTTCTACCTGACTTCTTTCAGGGAAACAGGAAAGACCTCAGTGGAGTCTTCCCTCAAAGTCTTCCATGCTAAAACAATTCTCTGAGAAGATCATCTCTATTTAGCTCTCTTTAAAAACAATACAAGGAGTGGCGGTACTATCTGACCTGTAAGTTACTAGCATCATCTCAATGAATGACCAACTCAAAAGAAATAGTGCTGAAAACCTAACCAGCTCCTTACAAGATTAGCCCCTGCAGAACCATCACTTTTTGTCAAAAGCAAGATGGACAAGTTGACCTGAACAATCAGGAGGAGAGCACTTGCTGCAGCTGGAGACTCATCCTTAGTGGTCTCCTCTATAAGCTGTTGTGAATCCCCGCAACCCCACCTGCCTGCCTGTGCTCTTCTGCCCCAGACTTCAACCTAGTGAGTGTAGAAGAGAGGAAATAACAGCATTAGTGTGAAGTTACTATAGATGTGCAGACATCACAGACAGATTGTTGCAGATGCTCACCACGTTTGATCAACACGGTCAATGTCCCTGCAAGGAGGGGAGAAAGAGCTCAGAAAAGAAGCCAACCAAAGACATTTGGGTTTGGGGTGCAAGATAAGAAAATACATGGTCCCAGAAGCATCATTAATAGACAAGAGGTTGATCCATTTTCAAGCCATGCTCACTTGTGTAGGTGAGCCATGGCATGATTTTAATAAATGTCCTATCCCAAGAAAACTGAACACCTGCCACACAGTCACCACCCCACCTGGGCCAAGGCATCCTTAATAATGCACTATCCAAACCTAGGAGGAGAGAGAAGTTGGGAGCCTTAAGGATTAAAGACTATTCTCAGCTATTTCTACTACTGCCTCCAGCTATGTCTGCTCATTAATGGCAGAAAGGACAAGTTTGGAACCTTGGAGCATACAAAGAGTAGGAAAATGAAGTTCTCTGACCATAGCCAGAAAACAGTTTTTGTTCACAGTAGCCATACTGCACTTTACACTGGGAATAAGACACAGTGATTTGAGTGGTGTTGTCCTACCAATCTGGGAAACAAAACAAAAAAAGATATCATTTACTCATTTCAAAATTTAACAGTGATCACTCCAAACTAGAACAAAGATAACAAATGCAGTTCTGCAAACACAAAAGAGGAGACTCCAGGGTCTGCCCAGTCAGAACACCAGCAGGAAGCCTGCTACATTCCATTTTGCAGGCTCTGTGTAGTTTCCATACCCAGTCCACCCTACCACACCCTCAATGTACCTGCAGTGGTGCTTCCTGCTGGCAAGCCAGAAGGCACTGTCACACGCATAGCAGTGGGCAGCCAGGTGGTCAGGGAGCCAACGGGTCATCTGCAAAACAGGTGGGGCCAGGTTAGTGACCGGAAATGGGCCATCCCACTGGAGCCAACAGAGCCACGCTGGGGGCAGCAAGAGTTACATGGACCACATACACTCCTGTGGCACCAGCTCAACAGGTCTGATGTCAACAGTACAAGAAAGGCGTCCATATCATTTTCCTGGAGGTGACTCCAATCTCCCCTGACATAAAGTAGCAGGCAGCAGCAGCACCCTGGTCATTGTGAGAGCTGGCAAGGTTCCCATTCATGGAGACAATGAAGACAGAAGGCCAGCTCCCTAGCTTAGAAATGATGGACTTGATGTAGGTTCACAGGAACTGAAATGCCAGAGGCTCAAGGCTAACTGTATTATGATGTTCTTCCTTGGCCAGGGGCATGGGGCAGGGATGGGAATAGAGAAGAACTGCAGAACAGTTGCATGGATGGCACTCTGAGCATGGGTTGAGCCTGTACCTCTGTGTCCTGTTTATCCACCTGCTCCCAGCTGGCTTCAGAGAAAATCTCTGTGCTGCAGCGAGACAAACAGTTCTGATCCAGATTGCTTTCCGAGTCGGGTATTGAAGTCTGTTGGCAAACAAACATAGCTGAACAGAATGAACCTGGTTTCCTCCCAAAAGACAGGGCTTGGTGAAGAAGGGAGCACTGGGGACTATGGATAGGCCTGAATGCTAGGGCTGCCAAATTTGCAGATGCAGCAGCCACTGAGCTTTGTGTTGAACAACTGCAGGGACAGGATTGAGGCTGAAAGAGGGAAACATGAGTTCAATGCAATGACATTAGAATGGAAAGACAGGCCTCAGGATTTAGGAAGTGAGGAAAGTGATCAGGATGAATAAGAACTCCCAGTTTCAGTGCTCTGGTGGGCCTGTTGATCTAAACTTGCCACTTAGTTAAAACTGTGCTTTGGCTATACCCACATTTTTCTGAAGGACTCTTTGCAACGATGAGAAACCATCATTATTATGAAAGAAATGCCAAAAAGTTACTTTGGATTGAAAATTATCAGATATGCCCGCCTTTAATGTACTCTGACAGCTTCAGAGCCTGGCTCATACTTGTACTTGACAGACCCACTCAGGTCTGTCAAGAAAAACTCTTTGGGAAACTTTCCCTCTGGAGCCCTCATTTTTGGCCACCAAGCACCATCACCTAACTTTAAACAATACTAGAAACCAATCCCTTCTTTCCATTTCTACTTCTAGTATCCGCCACATAGTGGGTCCAAATATTCATTTAAAAAATAACTAAGCTTTCAAAGACATAGCCTATGTCTGGAAGTTTACTAGTTACTGGCAGGACAAGTACTACAATTGGACAGGAATATTTGGCATTGCCTTACAAATACTATTCTGGTCAGGAGTTCAAGACCTTCTACGAACATACAGTACTCTCTGAAGAGATTTGATCACCATGGTAGATGTTAACTCTTGCCCGTTCACTAAGTGTCTCAACAGGACACAGAAAATAAGGAAAGCTGAAAAGAGGCACTCTGCCATTCAGGTGGCTGAAGATGACTTCCAGCTTCTGTCAGCAGGGATACTCTGGACCTGCCCAATCCTTTCAGAACTCGGTATCTGTCACCACACACTGAGTCCAAAGGGCACTCAGCCCCAGTAAGTCTTGTCTTGGGCAGCTATGGAAGAACCATGACCTACTCACCACTTCATCTCCAAAGTCCCCATTGAAGTGCAGGGAGCTGGTCAGGTATTGGCTCTCAAGACGACTCTTTAGCTCCTGCACTTGTTTTTTCAAGGTCTCCACTTCCTGCTGGTGGCCTGACTCAATCTGACGCAGGCGCTGCTGGATTGTGTCTGTGTACACAGGCATGCCATCATCGTCCAGGTGGCTGCGGGAAGGCTGGTCGGGGCTGCTAGTTGCAGATGGTCTCCCCGAGTGGTTGTGCAGCCACTTGTGCAAGTTCCTCGAGTGTAAGTGGACAGAGCTACAGCTTGTGGCAGAGAGCTGGCGGCTCAGTGAGTCCTTGTTCCTCCCAGCCTCCCCATTGGCACAGTGCCCATTGGGTGTGGGGTACTTCTGAAGAGTGCCAAGCACTGGGGGCTGCTCTGAAGCCTTGTTTTCAGTCTCTGGGGCACCGTTGCACACAAGTCCTTCCTTACATTCAGTTAAAGCCAAGGCACAAGGGACTGGTGATGGGCTGATAGTGCTGCCAGGGGAAGTCCTCTGTACCACAGACAGCCCCTGAGGCTTCTCAGCTAGGCTCCTCTCCACAGGGCTGGGCTCCAGCACTGGGGGAACTATGTCCTTGCCACTGATCCTGCCACTAATTACAGGACAAGGTCTATAATGGACTCGAGGCTCACTTTCTGCCTTTGCCTTATCTTCTATTAACATGTTCATGGGATTGTCCATGTTTGGTCCTCTGGTCTCAAATGGGACTTGGGAAAGTAGCAGAGAACTAGACAGTGAGGTTCGATAGCCAACTTTAACATCTACTGGGATGCGAGGAATTGTGTCCTCACTATCCTCTGAGATATCCCCTATTTGAGGCTGTTCCACAGAGACCTCCTGGATATCCTTTTCCTTGGGGGAAGCATGGAGTGAACTGAGAACACTGTGCCCGTCCTGCTTCTCAGGAATATCCTGTGAGAACACAGACAGGGTGGTATCTGGGTGGTTCCTCAAAATAGCATCACCCAGCTCTGGTTCTTGGTAAAACACAATGGCTGAGCTCTCAGCCATGATCATACTGCTCTCTTTCACTAAGGGTGCCTCCTCTTTGATCTCTGGCATCTTGACACTCCCTCTATGGGTAGGCTCGTCCGTTCCACACTCCTCTTTGGTGGCCTCTTGCAAAATGTTCTCCATCTGCCCTTCAGCCACTCCAGCTGCCACAGACAACTCAGCACCTGCTGGAATCCTGCCAGGCTTCCCCAAGCTGTCAGCAGCAGCAGTAAGCTCCTCCCCAGGACCAGCTAGGCTGCTCAGCTCCAGTGAACGCCGGTGCTCCTGCCACTTCTCATTCAGGCTTGGGTCACTGCTGCGACGGCTGGTTAGAGGCACTGTGCTGTCGCAGACTGTGGTCAGATTGTCGAATGATCTAGTCTTTGGTAGCCTAAAAAAGTGGGGAAGGATTTAGGGAAAATGAGAATTTTGGGGGGAATTCAGAGGGAAGCAGGAGATAGTAAATTTTAACAAGCTGCTTATTATAGTACACAAGAAACGAAGCCATTGGGCCAGGGACATAGTTCAGTGAGACAGTTTCTGCCTGGCAAGCACAAGATACTGAGTTCAATTCCCAGTACCAAAACAGCAACAAAAACAACAACAACAACAACAATAACAAAAAACCCCATGGTATTTCTGAAGGGGGGGCTCAGGCAGCTGGAGCAGAAAAGCTCTCCTATCTATACTGTCCACTCCATACAAATGCCCCCTCCATACAAATATACTAACAGCAAATGCTCTTTAAAAAGCTGTTCTTTATGATGCTGTGGCAGAGTAGCACTGATTTTTTGATATTATAGTACTTCAAAAATTTATTACCTATCAACTCTGAATTTAATAAGCTAATTCACAAGTGGCAAAGTCAAAATTTCTATCATCTCACAGAATGCTTTTCAAGCCCCAGAAAACAAATCAGAGCAAGGTGATAGGAGCACGGAGCGCAGTTAAAGAAACACAAACCAGGAGGTCACAAAGAGCCCAGTGGATGTGCTCCATCACTGAAAAATTGCTCAGTGCATGCAGCAGAACAATGTAGCAACAGGGCCCAACTCATTTCCAAACACAGGTTCTTACCATCTTCCCTGAGAAAACTTCAAAAACCTAAGAAAGATACTGTAGACCCAGACAATATCATGATTTCTGACTATCACTGGGCATGTCCCAAACAGGAGTATAGCCATATATGAGGAGAGGTCTGTGGCATCACCCCTAGTCTCACCGGCTAAGGGGAGGATCATCAGGGCTAGTGCCTGGAGCTGGATATGGAGCACAACTGTCGTCCACGGGAGTAGATGGGGATGGACAGGGCAGGTACACTGCACTCCATAGCATCAGGTTACGCACATGGCACACAGGGTACAGCACCTAAGGAAAAGGGGAAGGACAGAGGTTTAAACATGTCATAATTAGTCTTTTAGAAATTTTTGGAAAGCTGGACATGGTGGCACATGCCTATAATTCCAGCTAGTCAGGAGGACGAGGTAGGAACATTCCAAAGTCTGGGCAACTTGGTAAAATCCTTTCTTGAAATAAAAAATAAAAAGGGCTGGAGATATATAGCTCACTGTTAGAGCACTCTTGGATTCAAGGTCCAGTACCACTGAGGGTGGGGTGTAGAAAGATCACAAACCAAGTACCTTGGAACACTCAACAGGGCTGAAACACAGATATACAGGGAGATAGCATCAATGGATATAGATGTATCTCCTGAGACCAACATAGGACTAGACGTTTTATTTGGCAACATGTGGCCATGAAAATCTAAGAGCATTTTTAAAAAGATCTACTTCTCAATTGTTTCTCAGGTCACCTTTACTGAATGACTGACTTTCATCATCTTGATTTGTTGTTTTTACTACGTAAGAAAGTGAGTCATTCTGTTAGATGTGATTGTCTGCTCCCCTGGTATAAAAGCATGGCTGCACAGAAACTGTCAGGTCTGTTTTATAGAATCATTTAAACTAATCACGTGAAAAAAGGGAAGAATTTTCTTTTTGTATTATTACTTCCCTAACAGGCACAGTGAAGGAGGGAGAGAATCAGCTTAAATCTTTTCTTAAATGTAATGAGAAACATTAATAGCTCAGCAAAGCAATTAACTTGATTAGTCTGCTTTGACTTCTTACAGGTTTAAGATGCATTCCAACAAAGGGAACACTAACACACAGATGAACGTGTCTCCTTTTCTCTGCTTAACCAAAAGTATTCCTTTGGAGGACAAAGTCTTATAGGGTCTGCCAGCTCTCCACATGAGCAGAAAATCACATACACACTGATGCCAACATCAGGCCCAGTTTTGTGCTGAGAGAGAAGCTGTAGTGTGTATCATCACCTGGTATGTGGGGAGAGTGCTGGGGGCATGGGGCCCACTCCTCCTCTGAACTATCAGAAGCATCCAGGAAACAACGGAAGTGCCTCTTCCACCAGTTAGAACATGCTAGGAATACATTAAGCTCTGGAGGAGATGCCAGAAAAGATTTGTGTCTAGGATGGCAAAGTAGAGATGTGCATTACACCAAACCATTGTGAGCACAGCGTGGTCAGAAGTAGGTCAGAACATCATAGGGAACAGGTCTTAGAATGATGGGGTGGGGGGGATGGAACCAGCCCACCCAAGACAGACAGCCTTCACAAGAAAAGAAACTTGGACTCATGTAACCCACCCCAACATTTATTCTGCTGATCAGAAGAAAGGCTGAGAGATACATACGACATCTGACTGAGAGGAATACAGTAGGTTTTTGAAAGCCTTGTTGCCTGCTCGAAGGAGTGACCAAACAGAACACGTCCGCTCCTGAGTATGCTTTTCTCCTCTCTCCTTCGCGTTGTTGCACAGGAATGTTCCAAAGAGGCAGGAATAGGTATGCTGCACCAGTTTCACCTAGGGGAGTCCAATGAGGCAAAACCATGTAGCAGGACAGACATTCTCTGGTAGAAGACAGCTCACCTAAACCACTTTACCCTAACATCCCTGAGAGAACTTCAGCTCGCTCTGTCAGGATTGGGGAGCAAAAGAAGCCACACAATAGCATCCTCCAAGGTTTGATCTCAACCACCAGCACTCATCAGCCAAAGACAGACTGGTGTACTCCATTCCTCTCAGCTTCCCTGTTAAGCAATCTGAGCTTCTGAAGTAACAGCTATCCTCATCAGTGACAGAATGTATAAACTGGATACAGGCACAGGTCACTGTATAGCTCAAGTCTATGCTAAAAGTACACTTATAATAAAACTACTTACTCTTTCAACAAATCATTAATAAGCATTTCACATGCCCCAGGCATGACTATAGGTCCTGGATATGCAGCAATAATCAGAAAGCTTTTCTGCTCTGATGGAGCTTGCTCTAGCTATGAGGGAGAAGTGACAACTGCTATGGAAAATAAGGCTGGTTAAGAGGGACAGGGCAAGCTGTAGGCAGTGGAAGGCCTTGCTGGCTGAGTCCAGATGGAAGTGAAAGAGCAGGTCACATGAGTATCTGAGGAGAAATGTTCTAAGCAGAGGCAACTGCAAATACAATGGCTCTGAGATGAGTGTATGCTTATGATTTCTGATAAAGAGGCCAGTGTCACTAAAAGAGACTGCACAAGAGGCAGCAGCTCAGTAGTGTACAATTTGAGTCTGAGCTGAAAACATACTCCTTGGGAAATAGACAAGGAAAAAAGGACAAGGAAGTAACCCTATAGGCCATTTTAAGGATTTTGGTTTTTTTCTATGTGAAAAGTAGTCACTAGAGGTTTCTGAGCAGGGAAATGATGTGGTATGCTTCATGTTTTCCAAAGATCCCTCAGTGTTAAGTTGATGCTCTAGATTTAGGGCAGGAGGTAATAGTAGTGTGGACTTGTGGAGCACCAGTAAATTAAATTTTAGATATATTTTGAAAGCAGAGCTATAGAATCTACAGACTAAATATAAATAACCATAAAGTTGAGGATGACATAAAGGTTTTGACCTAAATGAATAGAAAGCTGGCTTTGCCATATGGTGAAATGGAAGACTCCTTTAAGTATCCAGTTCCTATGGTGAAGAAATGTAAAAATCAAGAATTCAGTTTTAAATGTATTCAGTTTGAAATGTCACTAAGACATCTGACAAGAGTGGGGTATACAGCTCAGTGGTTGAAGGCTTGCCTGCCATGCACAAGCCTTTGTTGGATAATATGAGGCTGAAGCTGAGTGGGAAGGTCTAAGCTAAAGGTGTATACATATCAGATTCTTCAGAATATTGATGGCAATTAAAGCACTAGATTGGGTGAGATCTTTGGAGAGGAGGTTTGATGGGAAAGCTGTCGAAGCTGAATCCTGGGGCATTCCAATATTCAGAGCTGAAGAAACCAAGAAGAATTAGCAAAAAAGAGACAAAGGGTTAGCCAAAGAGCTGAGAGAAGAACTAAGAATGATAAGTGTTAGAACCAACTGAAGAAAGCGTTTCAAGAAAGAGGTTCAACTGTCAAATGATAACGATGGGCTAGAGATGAAAATTGCACTGATTACTAGATTAGCAACACGAAAATCTCTAAATAGTCACTTTAACAAGAGCAGCTTTGGTAAAATGGCATGGTGAATGCCTGACTTAAGTGAATTTAGCAAAGAATGGGATGAGAAGAATTTGAAATATCCGGTGTAGAAGATTCAAGGAGCTGTGTTATAAAGGACATCAGAGACATGGGATGACAGCTAGAGAGACTGCAACACACAGAAAAGTTTTGAGACAATGTGGGATGCTACGCCATGTTTATATGTCCATCACTGTGACCGTGTAGGGAAACATGATGTGGACGGCAGAGAGGAGAAATGCTGGATCTAGGCAGTAGAGCAGATAGGAACGGTCAAGGACAGTACATTTTCTATTAAAGGAGAGGGGGCAGAGAATGTGGGAGAGATGTAGGCAAGTTTGGTAAATGGTCTGGGAGGGAGGATGGGACATTCTGATTGCCTTGGTTTTAACTCCTATTTAACGTTTCTATCACCCCTTTTAAAAGGTAAGTTTAAAACAACTCAAGATCTGCACAAAGCAAATCTAGTACACCTGGATTCACTAAAAAAATGCATAATTATTATTGTTTTAGATTAAAAATGGGAGAAAAAAATCACTCCTCTATTAAATCCTAAAAAGGTTGCACAGTTTCATGTGAAAATTAACCCACAAACATTTGTATTGACAACCTCTCAAAACTAGATGGTTCCCAAAATGTAGAATTCACAAGCTCAAACTCACAAGGAATGCTTCATTGAACTCAAAAGAGCAAGGAAATTGCCTCTGAAGCTGATGAACGCAGTCAAGCCACTGCAGAAACACTGGGCAACGCTCATTTAGATCGTCCGAGTTCTCCCCATGACCACACCGGTCAGCAAACTTATGACCAAAATCCAGCCACTCCATCTCCACAAGGACCTGGAAACCCTGTAGGGAAGCACCCAGGAGAGACCATTTGTGCTGGACTATCCAAAAGTGTAACAGTCCTGAGCCTGGTATCACCTATAGCAACCCCCTTTACTAGCTTCCTTGTCAGTGGTTCTAGCCCAGACCCACAGTGGAAAGTTCTCTTCCTTACACACTTAGTGAAATTTCCCCATTCTCTAATCTGTATTCATGGAAGGGTACTAACTGCATCCATTTAAGTCTTTCTTGAGTGTGTTTTTATATTCTGTGCCTCTTTCATTCACCATATAAAAGCTACATGTTTTCCTCCCTTTTAGTTTGTAATTTTAACCTTTGATACTACATTTACAAATTCATGCTTGTAAAATTCTTCACATCCCAGATTTTTAAAATGTTCATATATATTTTAAGTGTGTTATGGTTTTTTTTCCTCACATCTTTAAATCGTTAACCCAACCTATTGCAGAGTAGGGCTCCTTCTCCATAGAACGCCCTAGTAATATCTATACCTACTGCCCTAAACATGCCAAAATCATTTTATAGAAGTCTTATTTTCCTGGGGTAGCTAAAAGTTTTCCAAATAGATAGGCTACAAGTGAAAATGTTTACTTTTTAATGCCATATTACCTATAATTTATATCATCTTAAGAGGCTTACAAGAACTGAGGTGTGCACCACTACCATATAGCTCAAGGTAAAAGATGAATGATTAGAACAAAGCACTTGTATCTTCTTTAGACATAATCATCTTGCCCAAAACAGACCATAAAACCCTCAGAGAAGTTTCTACCACTCATCCTGAAGTATCAGCTCCCATTCGTTAGGTGTACTCACCTCTATGGTTCGGTAATAAGGGTCTAGTAGGAGCTTAGCCAATGCCACAATCTGGGGGGTGCGGTCCCAGCCATCTGAACAATGCACTAACACTGGGCGCTGATCACGATTCACAGCATGCACCACCAGAAGTGCTGATTTCAGAAGCACCGACAGATGATGGAGCCATTTTGTACTCTCAAGAGCTGAAAGCCAACTATAAAAACAAATGGATAAGAAAATCCTAGGTTTTTTTTTAATGATTTATTGCATTATTTCAATAGCTGTCAAATTCAAAAGCAATTTCCCAAAATTTTTCTCTCCAAATATAATATTACCAAAACAACAGAAAATCTCCATTTACAAAGCACAGTCAAAGCTGGGCATCGTGGTACATCCCTGTAATCCCAGCACTCGGGAGGCCAAGGCAGGAAGATTGCTGCAGGGTTGGGCTACACAGCAAGATCCTGTCTAAAAAAATAAAAAAAGTTTTTACGAAAGGAACAACAGGGGTTGGGGATTTAGCTCAGTGGGCATAGCACCTGCCCAGCAAGTGCGAGGTTGTGAGTTCAATTCCCAGTGCCAAAAAAAGAAACATTACAATCACCTTTGGTTCTAACATCTTAATGGATAATTTCCCAGAGAAGATTTTCTGGAATCTTCTGAGTGCCTCGTGTGACATATAAAACAGAAGATATTCAAAGGTCTATTTAAATACGTATTAACTAAAGCTGGCTAGCTTCAACAAAATGAATTAGACACATGTAGAGTAGTATAATGATAAGCACACAGTAATGTTTCAGCATCAAGGATCTAGAGGAACTTTTTTTAAAAGGCCTTTTCAAACATCAAATAACAAGAACTTCAGCTTGGAAGTAACCACAAACTCACATATTTGTTTTCCTTTCAATTGTGTTGCCATCTTGCTTCCTGTGTTCCTCTTGCCCCTATTTTCCAAAAATGAGCTGTGATTTTTATTTCCAAGTGCAGTCAGGAATGTAGTTAGGACCTCAGTCAAGTGTGTCATTAGGACCTTCAAACACTGCTTTAGAAGAAGGAATTTATACTTCTCTCAGTGTTTCAGTTCTCAGTGTTTGCCAAGACCATGCTTATGGAGAAGGCCATGAATTTACTAAACCTTGAGCGAATGGCTATGAATATTTGGAAATTTAAAGGAAGAGTGTCTTCATAGCTAGGCAAACAGACAACAGGATATAGTGCATAGTCACTGGTTTTATCTAGATTAATCTGGGATATCAACCAGACTGTGGTTCCTCAAGAGGCCTGACACTAAGTGTCTGACCTGAAGCCTCCAGCTCAGTGCCTAGGACAAGGAGGAATCCCACTGTTTAATGAATTT
The DNA here is from genome assembly GCA_004027295.1 of Dolichotis patagonum. Taxonomy (NCBI): domain Eukaryota; kingdom Metazoa; phylum Chordata; class Mammalia; order Rodentia; family Caviidae; genus Dolichotis; species Dolichotis patagonum. The sequence continues at coordinate 35,688 of PVJX010012597.1, forward strand.
GAAACCTGCCATGTATAAGATTTTCTATCTTCTAGTAGGTACTCAAGAAACAAGTTTTCCTGGTGGGTCAATTGTTTACTCTCATTCCTCACACAGTCTTTGAAAAAAACCAAAAAGATAAGGCTTAAGAACAAAAATTATCTTCTAGCTTCTCCTCCAAATAGAATGTTAAAATAGTTAATAAAAAAACCAATAGATGGTTCTCTTGAACTTGACTGAAGTACCAGTGGTGTCATCTATGGCCAAGAGAGAAGTCAACTGACTGCATTGCACATCCTTATGCTGCTTTTAAGCTAGAGCAGCAGCACACCACCTCCCTAGCGCTTTACAGCCCTAAAGAGACATAAAGGGGAATACTTCTACTCCTTGCAGTTGGAGCCACCCAATCTATGCTATAGCTTCTTTTTATCCACAAGGTAGGCTTCATTACTGCATTATAATCTGCTGCAAAGTATTACCTTCTTCATTAACAAAATCCCTCAGACATTCATTTGGACCTGGTGAAGGCTAATTAACATTGTTTGACTGGCTTTTTTTTTGGAACCAGGAATGGAACTCAGGGTCTTGGGCTTGCCAGGCAGACACCATGCCGCTGAGCCATATACCCAGCCTCCATTTTTTGACCGAGTTTAAAAAAAAAAATTATTTTTTAAAGTTATATAAATATAATAATTTATTGAGACAGGGTCTTGCTATGCAGCAGTTCAGGCTGGTGTCGAAATCACAAGTAATCCTCCTGCCTTAGCCTCCTTAGTGCTAGGATTATAGACACGTGCCACCACATCCAGGAAAAAATAGTTTCTGAACAAATTTAATACACGGAAGATATTAATGATCATATAGCACTGTTTATTTTACAAACAGAAAAATTGAGACCCATAGTAATTAAGTAACTTGACCAAGGTGACACATGTTCTTGGCAGGTTTCCAGGGTCCTAAACCAGGCTCTTTTCTATGCTCCACCTTGAGAAAGTGGGTGCTGTTCACTGGACCCTGGAATTGCATTATTAGATGCAAACAGCTAATCTCAAAGTAGCAAACTAATTTCTTGGTCAGGCTCTCTCCCAAAGGACACTGCTTCACTCTCAGGGCTGATTGCAACTGTGATGAATTTTATCATTTGCAGCTACGAGTCAGTACAAGTGGTTCAGGCAGAACTGGATTTAATAAATCCAATAAAGAAATGCAGCAAAACTTGATGTGATCGTGATTATCTGCTATACAGGACCCAAGGAAACAACCACAGGCTTCAGCACAAACACCAGAAAAAAGAAAACTGTCTTCTCTGGCGTTATCTCATATTTCCCGAAATTGTAAAACAAGGGTATTTAAATATTTATCTATCCATATCTGTTTTACAGAGCACTGATCCTAATTTATCTGGTATTCAAACATAGCCTTGCAGGGGATATTACTTTGTTTTTTTCACTGCAAATTCCAGCCCTTCATTTTTATTTGTTTCTTTTTTTAAAATTTTATTTTAAAGGGTAAAACTAAACATAACAAAACAGAACAAAGCAGATCAGAAGAAAACAATGTAAGAGACTCAGATTTTAAAGCAAGACAACAAGAGATCATCACTATCATATTGTCTCTTGTTTTCTTGTAAATAATTGTCCATATCTTCACACACAATGAATTCATACAAAACAAAATGGTATTAAACTGATCAGAACAGGATGATGAAAGCATTTTAGGCCTTCAAAACCAGACAATACGGAAATCAACAATGGCTGCCATAATCTCTCATTCTCTTCAAAATAGCTGTCTATATCTTCATGTATGTTGAAATTAAAAAATACAAAACAGACTAAAATCACTCTGAACAAAGAATAATAATATTGCTGGATTTCACAGCATGACGCTATGGAATCAGCACTGGGTACCATAGTATCTCTTTTTCTTCAAAGTAGCTGTCCACTTCATCATGCATTATATAATCGATTCTCATAAACTGTTTAGAAGAAGTTCTATGCATGTGTGAGTCGCTACTTATATACCTATCCTTTCTATATTAGAGGGAAAAGCAAAACAAAACACATTCCTAGAAAAACACGGTCAGACAAATAAATAACAATAGCAAAGAGGCCAAAATACTGACAATATAGGCCTTCAAAACAAGGTGGTAGGAGCATAACTGGGGTTATTTTACATAATGATCTTCAAGAGTCCCTCAGATAACCATACAATAATATGCACAATTGTTCCAATCCTATGAATATTAACTGTTTTGTTCCAAAAACTTACAGAATTTGTAGCACAATCATCCTAGCTATCCTGTGTGTTTATATAATTTTAGATATTTTTTATTTTCCCTTCCTTTTTCTTTTTCCCTTTTAAGCAGATGCTTATCCTTTCACTGTATTTACTGAGTTTTTTTGTACCTTATGTACTCTTACCATTTCTTACACTAGGGAGACTATATGGTATTTACACATGTGAGTTTGATTTATTTCACTTATGAGTATGGTCTCGAGTTGCATCATTTACTTATAAATATCTCAATGTGATCATTCTTTATAGTTGAGTAGTACTCCATTGTATAAAAATACATCTTTTTTAATCCATTCCTCAGTTGATGGGCATTTAGGTTGTTTCCAAGATCTGGCTATTACAAATTGTGCTGCTATAAACATGGGTGCACATATATCACTGTGGATATTTTCATTTCTTCTGGGAATATGCCCAGAAGTGGAACAGCTGGGTCAAATGGGACTTCCAATCTCAGCTTTCTGAGGAACCTCCAGACTGACCTCCCATCAACAGTGCGGAAGAGTTCCTTTTCCCCTCAGCCTCTCCAGCATTTGTCATTAATAGTTTTCTTTATCCTGGCCATTCTTTCTGGAGTGAGATGGAATCTCAGTGCTGTTTTATTGCTTATTAAAAATGAAGGGCTGTCTTTAATAAATGGTGCTGGAAAAATTGGCATTAGAGAATTTGCATTTCTCTAATGACCAATGATGCTGAACATTTTTTCATGTATCTATTTGCCATTTGTATTTCTCCATCTGAGAACCGTGTATTCATCTCAGATGCCCATTTTTGGAATGGGTGTTTGAATTTTGGGGATCTGATTTTTTTTTAATTCTTTGTATGTTCTAGATAGAAGTCCTTTGTCTGAAGGACAGTTCACCAAGATTTTTTCCCAAGTTGTGGGTTTCCTTTTCACTATGCTAGAGATTTCTTTCGACATGCAGAAACTCTTTAACAGGACGTGATCCCAGTTACTGATTGTGTGACGTATTCATGTGCAGTTTGATTCTTGTTCATGAATTCTCTACCTACTCCTATGTCTTCAAGATTTCGACCTACTTTGTCTTCCAACAGATTTAGTGTTTCTGTTTTAATATTTAGATCTTTGATCCATTTCTACTTTAGTTTAGTGCATGGTGACAGGCATGGGTCTAGTTTTAGTTTTCAGCATATGGAGAACCAATTCTTCCAGCACCATTTATTAAAGACAGCCCTTCATTTTTAATAAGCAATAAAAACCATGCTAATGTTCTTGGTAAATAAGAGACTAATTCAGAAATAAGAATCAGACATAAAAGAAACTGACCTAATGACAAGTTTAACCCTTATATAATATGATGAGTAAATTGTGACTTCATGGTAAAACACCCCATAGTTCACAGTAGTCAAGTGTCAATAGGGACTTCAGAAACCAAAGAATTAAATTTCTTTGGGCTGAAAACAATTTGGCAGAGTGAAGAGATCTCAAGAAAAAAACAAGAAAACAATGTTTCTATTTTCAAAAGTGATGAAATTTGTTCTACACTGCACATTTTAAAACATTTCAGAGGGCTCAATTGTTCTCCCAGCTCTTGATCCACAAAGATGATCTATAGATACTACAAGTATGATTGAAGGTCACCAAGAAACAGAAGAAAAGACACCTCCAAACTCATTTTAAAAAGAGCAATGCAAAGTTAAAGCTAAGGCCAAGCTCTTACTTTCCCGGATCTGGCATCTGTGTACACAGCAACCGCAGAGACTGAAAACTCCTCCGAATAGAATGAATGTTTGCCATCCCCATAAAGACAACTTCACAGTTCGGGTAGTATTCTGGAGAAAATAACAATAAAGAGAATGCAAGTATGTTAAATTTAAGGCCCACACAGACAAATTTAAAAGAAGCAAACTGGCTATAAAGCAAATCCACTGAAGTTGCTGACTAATGAAACTGCAATGTTGTGATGGTTGACTATTATCCCAGGGCTTATTCTAAAAGGAAAACGGTCCTTGAATTTTAGTCATCTTTGTGAAAGGAGTGGAAAAGGAAGGTTAGATCTGTAAAACAGATACATAAAATAAAAGCTGTTATTTTTAAAAAGAAAGGCCTGTAAACTTCCATTTCACTCTAGGTTTATTTCCTGGGCCTCATCTAACTTGTGGTTCTGGAATAGCTTTGAAAAGAATTTGGCAGAACAGTATCTTCAGGCATTCAAATTTCACCTTGGTACAGCTGCTTTCAATTTCTAGCTTAGATCACATCTAAATAAGAAACTGTGTGCCTCTGTCTGTACCACCAGCACACAACTGTCCATTCAGGGGGTCCTGCCTTCGGGAAGCCAGCATTCAAACAACAGGAGCATTACAGGTTAGGACAGGGGTTTCTTACTGGAATTCTGTATTTACTGCTTTAATTTTCACACCAGGCTTTTCTAAGGAGAAGCCCTGTGAGGAATTTGCTAGGAAGCCAGGGATGAGCATATCCACTGTCAAAAGCAACAAAAAGCTTTCAGAGGCTGAGAAGTTGAACCACTAAAGTAGTATCTCAGAAGACAACTTGCTTTATCGCCTTAAAGACAGGCAGAAGAAATATCTGGCTTCACTGTACCACCTCCTTCATTTCTGCTTGAAAAAGAACACACACTATTAAGAATTCTCAAGACAGGGTAAAGAATATGGCTTGTCATTCATTTCAAATTGAGGGTTAAGTCCAGGTAGAGCATGGGCTGGACTCACAAGGACAGAGTATTGCAGGATAAAATACTGAACATCTCACCTGGGCACTCACAGCCTCCTCCTTTGGCTCGGTTTGCTACAGCTGCTGCATAGGAGCGTGCATCCAATATCAAAAGCTTCTGTGGTTGGACAGATAAACTCTCTGCTCCTGAAGCATTAGACAGAGAAGAATCTAGGGACATCAGAAGAAGAATAAAAGCTGAATGAGCCCGTCTCTCCAAGAACTGTGAAAATTAGAACCAGAGGGTCATTATAGTACCCCCCCAAAAGAGAGAGTGAGAGACAAAAGACAGAGACAGAGAGTGTCTCAAGGAAAAATCTCTAACCAGATCACTAATATGCAGAACTTCTATTTTCTCTTTTGCCTTATTAAAATTTGACAAGAATTTACTTTCCAAAATCAACTCCTGTAGCACACATAGGACACAGCTCAATGTCCTACATATCACTTCTATGCTTGTAATCATTTCACCGGGTCTGACATTTCCTTTCATAGACTGAGACAATTCAGGATCCCACCAAATATGCACTCCATTCTTGTCACACTTGTGAAGAAGAAAAACACTCCAGCTTCTTAAAAGAAATTTGAAACAAAAGGTCATCTAGTTCTTCGCCAAGAGCCGTGACTCCCCAAAGCCATCAAATTCTCTCTCTTCTATAAAACTGTTTATATTTTCTAAGGAAATGGCCATTTCAAGTAAAGGTCCTCAGATGCTATGAAGACTGATGCCATGTTTCCAGGGAGCACCTTACCAAACTCCACATCAGAAAGGTCTCCTCGACTGGGAAAATCTCGAGAACTGTTCCTAGCTGACAGCTTGCTGCCGCTTGATCGGGAGTCAGAAGCACATGCTTTGGCTACTGACTGTACCAGGTGCTCATCATCTGCATTTCGCCAGCCCCACCAGCTGACCTCCGGCTGTCCACAGCGTGCAATAACAGCTCCATTGTTCTGGTGTCTGTGTGAGGAACACGTAACAACAACTGCATCATTCAAGGGGCTCTAATTCAGATATTCTGTATTCACATGAAAAGGTACATTTTTAAAACCTTAATGAAAAGTCTGGCTCCAAAATACTGAGTTAGCTTTGAGTCTTCTCAGCATTAAAGAAGGTAATAATTTCATATACGGAAAGTAACAACAAATGCTATATGCATCTTTTTCAATTACTGTACTAACACAGAGGTCTCTATAAAGTTATCAATAAGATGATAAATACACACTCTTAGAGAAAATATTTACAACTTAAATATTTGAATAGTTTGGGGACTGAGGTAAAAAGAAATCTACAAAGGCCACACTAATTTTACTACTCAATAATGGAAGGACTAACTCCCTTTTCTGACACAGAACCTAAATAACCTGGCATAAAAGATGTTAAAGTAGAGAAAAATACATTGTCTCACTGACTTATGAGGGTTCACTGTAACAATGGCATACTCTTGGCTGGCAATGGACTCTTGGCACACAGATTTCACTATTGTGACTGAAATATTTACTTGGCCCACAGTGGATGGTTTTACAAAATCTCCCGAGATTTCATGAGTCACAAATAGCTCTTTTTATAGGTAGACAGCTCAAAGAGCCAACTACTTTTCCTCAGGCTCTTCGAAGGAAAGAAACAACAATCTCAATAAACCATACTTGGATAGATCCTTTTTCAAGAGCAGAAACCATACTCATTATCTACTGCAAGGTGTTATTAAAACCCCAAGTGTTTCCTAATTGGGCTATTGTAAGTAATTAAAAAGTTAGAAAAAGTATTTAGCAATAGAAAGGAATAAGGTTCCTACATAAGCCATAACACTGATGTGTGCTTAATACATTACACTAAATAATAAACGCTCACAAAAGGCCACATATTGTATGGTTCCATTTATGTGAAGTGTTCAGAATAGGCAGATCTATACAGACAGCAGATTACTGGCTACTGGTTACCTAGGGCTAGGGAGATTGGAGAGGTAGTGAGGAAGGACTGTTACTAGGTTTATGGTTTCTTTTTTAGGTGATAAAAATGTAATAAAACTGACTGTAGTGATGGCTGCACAACTTGGAATACAGTTTACTAAAAAGTCAGTGAATTATACTAAAAGGGGTAAATCAAATGTGGCATATCTGAATAAGACTTTTTAATTATAAAAGTATTCAGTTCACTACAAAATTATTTTTCAAACCCAGGTAATTGTCCCCCAACTCAACGTCTCAGAGGAAAATGTTTATGTCTTCTTTTAAAATTGTTTTAAAATAGACAAACATAGATAGTTTGAATTAAAATTACTGTCTTCTTCAGGGAATAATGCGAGGAAGACTTGTTTGTGATCCTAAAGTTCACAAGCAATAAATTAAATTTAGTGATAATCAAACCCCATTGGACAATCTATTTACTTGTAGTTCTTAAATCCTCCCTCACTGGGAGAGACAAGAAGCTGAAAGTATTTTATACACTGCCAACAAGCTCAAGTGGCTCACATGCTGTATGAGGACATTATGGAAATAAAACCTCACTGATTATTAATATGCCTAGTTACAAACAGGTACTAGGTAATCACTGAGCTGAAACACTGCAAGCCTTCCCAGCAAGGCAGGCAGGGCCTTTTCAGGAGCATCTTCTTTCTCTGCAATGCTTTCCGATACTGTTTAACAAGAACAGTAGATGGCACTATTTAGCCTGGGTCTTGGGTTTTAAAGACCACCGGCCTTCATAATATTTAAGATTTCACGCAGGTTATTCTAAATTAGACTAACACTGTATAGTAATTAAAAGTTACTAAACACCAAATCTATCACGTTAACAGGGAAGTCAGGAAAAGTACAAAACTTTAGATCTTTGCCCAAAGGATAAGTTCACCTACTAAAACAAATAATGATTTAACAGTTTTACAAATAAATAATGGTTTAACATTCTCTACTTCAGCATTAGGCATGTTCCTTATATGACTAGGAATTTCTAACCATCACCACATGCACAAAGGAGGCTGTTGCAAACTGAACTACAGATGGGTGCCATTCTCACCATCTTGCCATGTTAGTGAAATCTGTTTTCAATTATAAATCCAATTAAATGTTCTCTATCACAGTGGGATCTCAGGCACTGGTTTGGCATGGTACTGTCAAGTAACTGCTGCTAGCAACATCAGGAATCATTACTGCAGTCCACAGTCAACTAAACTCTGTAAATTTATGTCAGATTCAGAAGTATCCTGCCACCTAAGCTGACAAAGCAGAGAATGGTAGACCGTTTCAAACATTCTTCAAAATACCCCTTATAAAACTCACAAATAATACAGCAACCCCAGGCTGGAGCTCAGAAATACAAGACACTTGTTCTGAATCAGAGACCAGTTCCAGGAAACCTATCCTATGTAAATACATGAGCTGCAAGAACATTCATTTTTCTGGAAAAAACTGGGAATAAGATTTTTCATTACATATATGCTCTAGAATCTCTACAAGAAGAAAAAACCTTAGGGCTAACGCCTTCTAAAACAAATTTTAGAAAAGAGAGAAAAAAAAAAAAAAAGCATCTCATTTGTACTGCATTCTAACAAGCATTTCTTCAACTAGCTCTCTTAGGCTTCTCCACCAAAACCAGAATTCCCCAAAAGCCTCTTACTCAGAAAATGAGCGTATACCACCACCACCCCCAGTCCGACTCTGATGCTCAAAGTCATCAAGCCCAATAAATACCAGGCTGCTGATCTAACACAGCTGTTGGCTAGAATACCAGCTGGCCACCTCTTCTTCCACTGGGGTTGATCACTGGTAAGACTCATAAATTCCATTGGCTTTTACTGCTAATTTCCCTATCATCCTTACCACTTGAGTGACAGATAAATTTGGTGATCTATTTTTCTAGGAGTGTCTGAAAATAAGAGTGATGAAAATTGAAATTGAAAACCTAATGGGTTCCACTGGGCTTAATGGGTTTACAAGGAAAAACACCCCTTCCTACAACCTCTATGTTTCAGTGGAAGGCCGAGTGTGGTAGTACACACATGTCATCCCGGCACTCTGGAGGCCGAAGCAGGAGAATGTCTGTGAGTTAGGGGCCAGCCTGGGCTACAAAGTGAGTTCAAGGCCAGCCTGAGCTGTACTGTGAAACCCTGTCTCAAAAAGACAAAATTTTTTTCCAGTAGAATGCCTCCTGACATCAAAGAATTTCTAACCAAGTCATTGGTTTTGGCCAATTCAAGCAGAATCTGAAAAGTCTGCATATTAGAAGAATATTAACATTACAAGGTGATAATGTGGCTTCCTAAAAATTTAATATGATTCTGCAAGAACTGAGAGTGTGACTGATACATTATCTACTCCAAACATTGCTTATTAATAGGCTCTCAATTTAGCTGTCGCAGCATACTTGCAAAGTAAGAACTATCGTTTCCATTCTACTCATTAGATACAGACTGAGATCAGTGTGCAAATGTACTCCACATGCCACAGCATGTAGTGTCAGACTAGGTTTGTGCCTCCAAAACTTGTGCTCTGCCACCACTGTACCAATCTCTCCTAGAACTTGCTTCACTTGTCACTCATGATTCAGAGGTCTGTCAAATTTTCTACTCAGTTCAGCCCTTGCCTTTTTCTTTAAATGGTCCTTCTCAAAACTGAGTTTTTCCAACATGTGTGTTAATCGCAAAGACAATCACAGATGATTCAACTCTATTCTCCCAGACCTCACATTCTAGAACATCTCTCTCTCAACCCAAAGGCCTTAATATTCAAAACTATATGCAGTAGGCATATTATCTTCTCACAGAGTGAATGTAAGAAGAATGGTGAAATTCCATGTATAGTCACCTTTTTATTAATATTTTTTCATCAGTGTCAATTGAACCACCAGGTATTCTAGATACAGTGAGTACACCAATGTGTACTGGCAGAGGAACTTCAGGAATTTCTAAAAGAAGTACTAACTTGCCTGAAAGCTTCTCTGAATCCTATTCTCTTTTTCCAAGTTAGCAGCAGCAGTGAACAGACAGTTGCACCAGCCTAACTGGTCAAACATACTTACCTGTAGACGACAGCAGGGATGCGCTTCCATGACCTGAAGCTTGCTACACTTTCTAGTTCTTTGTCAGTGATCCAGGCAGGCACTATGAGCTCTTGTGGATAGCTACCACACAACCTAATATAGGGAAAATGAGTAAGGGAGTGAAGCAAAAGAAGTAAAGAGGAGAGGGAAGAAAAAGGAGAGAAGAGGGAGACACCAGGTAAGCCAGCATAGGGATATTGATCACACTATCACACAAGCCTGTTAAAGAGCAATGGAGATGGCTAGGGAGGAAGCTCAGTTGGTAGGGCATTTGCCAAAGCGTATGTGAGGCCCAAGGTTTAATTCCCAGCACTGTAAACCAACATAAAAAGGAAATGAGAAGCATTATCTGAATTTTGATCTATTCAAAACCAAAATGGGTTGCTAAAAGTGTTTTAGGCCACTATATTCTATTTCCAAGTGTACTAACTTTGTTCCATTTGTCATTGCCTTTTGGGAATCTGGCAAATTGTCAATGAAAAAGTGGGGAGTAAGGGGTCTTCTCTTTATTCTCCATGGCAACTCTGTTACAACAAATATATAGGTCATTTCTAACTATATGAGTACCCAATGCAATTACTGAAACAAAACTCTGTTACTTCTATCAGACCCCTATTCTTTCAGGATTTTGCTGAAGGGAAAACAAGAAAAGAAGGACAAAAACTCACAATTCCAAGTTTCCAGAGACCTCTTAAAATTAAATCATTCTTTGATCTGAGCCAAACAGAGTGTGCTAATTATAGGTAAACAGAGCAGCCATGAGTACAAAGCAAAACCATGCGCTTGACTATGTGCATACATAATCATAGTACTACTGAGCCATCTTAGTAAAATGAGTAAGTCACTAATCATAATGTTGATAAAATATACAGAACTATACTAGAGAAAGAAGCTCTTTTTCATTAGGGAAGACGCTAGCTGCATGCTAGTTAAGCTGATGAACTGCAAACCTGTACTTCAGACAGGTTTTTATTTACAGACAATTTCACTATAGGTAACTTCATCTTCCTTTTTAATAATGAAGGCATTGGTGCCTTTAATCCAAATCTGGAAACAAACTCAATCACTTTTACCACTACCACCACTACCCTCTGCCCTACTCTATCTTATGCATTAGACAGAAACAGGCAGAAAAAACTCACACTGAAGCCAGGTGTGATGGTGTACATCTGTAATCCCAGCACTTGAGGGCTGAGACAGGAGATTCACATGACTTCAAGGCAAGCCTGGACTGAACAGTGAGTTCAAGGCCAGCCTGGACTACATAGTGAGACCCTGTCTCAAAAACAATAAAACCAAACCAACATACTCTGGCTTGGAAATTGGGGGTTTTGATGACAATGTAATAACCTTCTCTCTGTTTCTCATTTCCAGAAGATAAGTATCAGGAATTTAAAAGCCACTGATCCAGGAAAATGGCTATGACTGAGAAACATCATATAAACTTCCTAACACCTACCAACAAACTCCGAAAAATAACCTAGGACACAGTTGATCATAGTTAATACTCTAAGCATAAGTTTGAATCCTTTCATTTTGTTTTCAGTTCAAGAGATACGAATTTTATTTTTCCTTTGTAGTAGAAAGAACTCTTCAATGCCTAAGACCAGTTCCGAAATGAACTAGTCAACTCCAAGACAAGAAGCTCTTTTTAAATTCCATATTAAGGGACTGGGGATTTAGCTCAGTGGCATAAGTGCCTGCCCTGCAAGCACATGGTTGTGAGTTCGATCTCTGGTACTGATTAAAAAAAAAAATTCCATATTAATCAGAAACTTGGGGGGGGTACCAGGGATCAAACTCATGACCTCACACCTGCCACGCAGGCACTTACACCATTGGGCTAAAGCCCAGCACCCAGAAACTTTTTTAAAAGCAAGCTTTATTTCAGTTTTTCACTCCAATTTTCTTAATATGGTCAGTGTCCCACAGGTGTTAACACTATCCAGAGGTTAGCCCTTCTACAAGGGTCAGGTGCTCACTTGTGGCTAAGCAGTAGCCAGTGGAGGAAACCTGGGCTGCACTTAGCAAAGCCTGTGCTAGCCTCAAACTTTCTGAAGCCTCTTCCTCCTCCAGTCTTTCTCCTTTGCTTTCACTTGTCACTAAGTATAAGGAGTTAGGTGTAAACCTTAACTCCTTACAACTCCCATGTTAAGAGCTGCTGCATACAGCAATAAACTACAGTTTTTCTAATAAAAATGAAAACATCTGATGGCCTGCCATAAACAGACCAGGAAATTGGCTGTAAACTAAGATAGTTCATAAAACAATGAATGAATAGTGCTGCAAGGAAACTTAAGAATATATTAATTTAAATGTCCTGTACAATTTTGGTTTATGAAACTTAGATCACCAAACTCATAGTAGTTAACTGCTCTCCCTCCACCAATCTCTTACAGATTTTAAGGAAACAAGTGATGTTACGTATCTAATAATGGTTACCATAGTATTTAATGGTTTAATGATCCTAACTATGAAGTTAGTTTTAGATCAATATATTAAATACTTAGGTCTATTTTATAGAGTCTGGAACAAAATTAATCATAAAGACTAGCTCCTTAGTGTTTTGTCACTTCTTACAAGATCAGTGATCTTATCACACTAGAGTGATGCCAAGTAGTAATGCAAATAATAGAAACTGCCTGCCTATGGGTAAATATACAATATTATCCAGACATACATGTACCAGGAAGAATAAAGTCCTGGAGGTGGGTAGAAAGGAAGACTCCAGGATCCTGTTAAGGATTATTTTCTACTCCAGCAACAGCAATAGTAACAAAAGTTCAAGAAGTACCCTGAAGATCACACACTTAGACCTAATAAGTAAAACTCTATTTCAAAACCAAAGTATGGGTTCAAACATTCTACCACATGCAACTTGTTGTTTCTGTAAAGACATTCCCTATGAAACACAGTCTACAGGGACCCATAACTCACTTGTATTTTTCATTGATGTTGGATATCCTCCAGGCATTGTTCATATCAAAACCCATCCGCTCTACTTCATTCTTAAACCTTGATGTCACATGCTCTCCTAGAGATGAGAGACAGAAATGAATATTACTTTGCAGAACAAGTGGCATAAAAGCAGACTTATCTTATTCAATTATATTTAAAATTGTTAAAAAGGCAGAACATGTACAATAACACAAATTTAGCTGACAGACAAAAGAAGAAAAAAAATTTTAACTTTTCATGAAGAACTATATTATCTCATCTAAACTCTACCATCACTGAACTTCTTTTACAGAGGACAAAACAGGTGGAGAGGTTATCATTGCATATTTTTCTGCTCCCCAAATTCATGCTCTTTCTTATCACTACACTGGCTAATTTCCTATTTCTACACTCAGATCAATAGTATACATGTGAAGAAATAAAACCATTTAGCAAGATCATCAAGAGTAGTGATGTCGGGCTGGGGATTTAGTTCAGTGGCATAAGAGCCTGCCATGAAAGCACACAGTCGTGAGTTCGATCCCTGGCACCAATTAAAAAAAAAAAGAGTAGTGATGTGCTGGGGCTGGGGATTTAGCTCAGCGGCATAAGCGCCTGCCTTGCAAGTGTGCAGTCATGAGTTCGATCCCAGGAACAAAAAAAAAAGTAATGATAAGAGTAGTGATGTGATCTATGAATCTGTCTGAGAACTTCTGAGTCACATTTCAGAATATGAGAGGTTTTGGGATTTTAGAAAGGTAAAATGGTGCTTACAATATTAGCTTACAAACTTAAACAGGGTTACTAATTAAGTGTTAATACTTCTTCAGTGAAATATAAGGATAATTCACACCAAGTGGCATAAATACACAACAAATAACTGTCAGCTCAGATCATGTCAAGCTACCAAATAGGGTAAGAAAAGCTGTTAGCAGCCTTTTAGATATAGATCTGTAGGTAAGTGAAAACCTAACTGCCAGTACCTATGAATACCAGGAAATCCAAACTAAGTGAAGTCCTGAACATCTGGAAGAACATCCACCCAAGCAGGTATAATCTGTACATTTGGCTAATGAATTTGGTTGAACCTAATTAAATGTCAGTAAATCTGAATTACTTTCTTCCTTAACAATATATTCTTAAAACAAAAACATTAGCCGCTGGGCTGGGGATTTAGCTCAGCGGCATAAGTGCAAGGTTATGAGTTCAATCCCTGTACCAAAAAAAAAAAAAGCCGGG
>PVJX010012598.1:0-50181 GCA_004027295.1 Dolichotis patagonum
CCTCGGGAACGAGTTACATCGGCTCGCTCACCAACGGAGAGACAACGGACCAGCTGAGGATGACGGTTTTCAACCCATGCTAGACCTGCGAGCCATGTTTAAAACTCTGTCCCCCTGAAGAAGCAACACACTGGGAAACGGTGCGAAGAGCAAAGGGTCGGCTCTGCGGGACGCGCGGCGGATCTGGTTGTGCAGCTGGACCCGCGGATCACAGCAAGGCCGGAGCTGTTACGTGGTTGGAGAATGAGCCAAGGAGGTGGCAGAGGCCGCTCATGCTGTGGCTGTAGGATGTCCCCCGAAGTCTTCAGTGTTCAGAGGAGGGGCTTGCGGGAGGTGACCGGATCACGGGGGTGCGGTGCCCACCCGTGGGTTCACCCGTGGGTGAGGCCGGGTCTGGCTGGAGGTGGTCTCGGTGCGGGCTGAAGCTGTGTTCTTGCTTTGGTTGGATTTTGAGCCAGGAGCTCCCTGTACAGTCCAGGTGGCCTTGAGGTCACTGAAGCAGGCCAGGTAGGCCTCAGACTGGCCCAGCTGGGACTACGCATGAGATCTTGCCTCAAAAGCAAGGGAGGGCAGAGGGGACGCCAGGGAGAAAGCCGCGGCCAGAAGCAGGGGACAGACGAGGAGAGAATGCCACCTGGAGTCTCGGAGAGCGTGCGGCTCTGCCAGACCCTTGGTTTTGGACTTCTGGCCCCAGAGCTGGGAAAGAACGAACCCCTGGGGTTTCCAGCTGTCCAGCTGCTGCAGCCTCCCTAGGAAATGATCGAGAGACCCCGGCCCACGAGGGAGTCCGGGCCGCCGTGTTGGATGCCATGTGTGGCCTGGGTCCGACAGCCCAGCTCTGCTGTCTGCTTCTCTGAGAATTCTGCAAACAGGACCAGGCGCTGGCTTTGCGGGAGGAGCCGGTTGACGGTGCCCGCACAGGTCTAAGGACAGAGCTGACCACCAAGGCATCGGTGACACCAGCGCCACAGAAAAGGTCCCCTGTGGCAGGATGTTAAACAATGCAAACACAGTCCGTGCTGCGCTTACTAGAACAAAAGGCTTCAAACCATCCAAGTTTAGCAAATACAGCTGCGGGCCACGTGACGAGGTTATGGGCAGTGCTGGGCGGCATCTAAACCGTGGTTCCCTAAGATTAGGATGGAGCTGAGACCGTCCTGTCCCCCGTGACACTGTGGCCATCCCACCCAACTTATCCCTCTTGCCTCTGTGGTGACACCGCTGTGAACAAGCCAAGTGTGGCCAGTCCCATGGGAGCAGAGCAAGACCCACTATACAGCATGTCACATGGACGACCACAATCCACGTCTTGTTAACGGCGGATATCTTTAATCCTTGTTTTAGAATGTACCACCATCTATTTAAAAAGAATTTTACGGGGCTGGGGATTTAGTTCAGCGGTGTAAAGCACCTGCCTGGCAAGCCTAAGGTCATGAGTTCGAGCCCCGGTACCAAGAAAAAAAAGAAAAGAAAAGAAAGAAATTTACTGCAAAACAGGATGCAGCATGAGGCCAGCAGCAGCCTCCTCTCAGGATTCCAGCAATAAGCCACATGCCTGTGGTGATATACACCTGTCACCCGAGCAGTCTGGGAGGCTGAGGCAGGAGGATTGCGAGTTAGAGCAAAGCCAGGGCAACTTAGCAGCTGAGTGAGATCCTGTCATAAAATACAAAAAATAAAAAGAGCTGGAGATAGAACTCATCGTGAAGGTCCTGGGTTCAACCTCAGGCATGCGATAAATAAATAAATAGCCATTCCACCCAGGGATAAATACACTCTGTGACAGGCACGCAGTGACAAAACTACTTAACAGTGCATTTTGCATCAGTAAGTGACACGGGCTGTTTAATAGCTACGGTCATAGGGTCTGGGGACCCAGTGGGAGGGTACAACCTGTACCTAGCATGCCTGAGCCCCCGGGTTCTATCCCCAACTCCACAAGAGAGAGAGAGGAAGGGAGGGAGGGAGGAAGGAAAGAAGGGAGGGAGGGAGGGAGGGAAGAAGAAGTTAAATGATAGTTGACTACTTCGGTACTTAACAAAACGATAGAAGCAAAATCAGAGACTCTGACAGAGTAGCCGAGCAGAGTGAGTGATTGTGATAGACAGCTGATAGAAACGGAGAGAAGCAGGTACCAGGACAAGGGACTTCTTTTCCAAGCTTGCTGTCTCTTTAGCAAAAAGTCATCAAATCCAGAAGCAGAATTGGATGAAAGTCTTAGATGGAACCCAATAAATAACAGCACGTGAACAACGGGTGAAGTGCGCTGAAGTCCTTAAAACGTAACAGCTATCAAACTGGACATGGGGACACCGTCTGTCATCCCCACACTTGAGAGGCTAAACTGGGGCGATCACAGGTTCAAGGCCAGCCTGGATCAGATGGGGAAACTGTTTCCAAAAGCAACATACAAGCCATCAACATCTAGGATGGGTTAAAGCTCGGAGGCATCAAGCCATTTTACAGCGATTAAAACAAAAGCAAAGCCACAACCTCATTTTATACAGTGCTGTCTCGGTTAGGGTCATCGGGTTCTTGAGTGTGAAAAAAGCGTGGCTTGGAAGTCGGTCCTCCCACGGCGGCCCTCGCTGACCTGTCTGGATGGTCAGGGCGTAGGTACAGCCCACCCTTTGCACAGCTCGGGCTGGGCTGGAGCCCGGCGTGCCCCACAATCTCGCTGCTCGGGAACCTCACCCCATTCCTTTTCTTCTCTAAGAAACCCCTCAAGATGCCCATTTTTAAAGAACTCTCTTGGCATCTAAGATTCAGGTCTGAAGTTTGGTTCCAGTCATTATCAAAGTCAGAACCGTGCAGAATCCATTTTTATCTCACAGTGGCCCTCAGCCCGCAGTAGGTTCCTGTGGGTGTCTGGCAGCGTGAAGGATTTCCTGCCTCCTCTGTTGGATGAAATCTCTCCTTGTAACACTGTTAGGTCACCAGGATTCACAGCTCGCCAAGCCTCATCTTAGACACTTATGTGGGTTTTCCCAAATAACCCTCAGCAACTTAAACCCCAGATGTTATTGCCAGCTACCAGGGAAATTAAGCAGCAAATACAGGAAATATAAAGTGACTAACAGTTAGGAATTGCACAACTTTTTCTCATGGGCATTTTCCATGGCTGGGAAACAGACTGGAGGGTACCAGGCAGACAGGAAAGTGCTCACAGATACCCTGAGGTTCGTGTCTGCAGACGCACAGAGAAATCTCCAGGTTGGTTCCTGGAAGGCCCGAGTGTTTGAGTCGTAAACATCTACACCCGAGGCTTGTTCCACTGTGTCTGAGGAGTCAAGATCAGACAGGAGCGAGGTGGCGTGGCAGCAAAGGGGGACCTTTAAACGTTTTATAGGCGCATGATCACCTTTCTCTCATAAAAGTAATGATTCCCAATCATCCAAAATCAGGCCCTGTCTGGAGAAATGCATTGGGCCTTTCAAATGTGACATCCCAGAGCCAGCCGGGCCCCTACCGCGCCTTCATGAAAAATGGAAATCTGAGTCATGAACGCCCATTGGCTGTCTAAGCCCCAGGGTGCTACTTTTCTGTCACAGTGACAAAATACCTAAAACAATCAACCTAACAAGGGGAAAGACTTATTTTGGGTCATGGTTTCAGAGATCTTCAGTCCCCAGTCACTTGGCCCCGGGGGTGGCCCCACAGAGCAGGGACACTTGGAGAAAAGAGGTCTGTCACCCCAGAGAAGGCAAGAAGCAGAAAGAGAGGGAAGGAATCAGAGTCCCCAAATCTTCCTCAAGGCACCCCCTTAAGGACCTCAGTCTCCTGGGCACTGCCTGCTTTGTTCGTCTGAGACACAGTCTACCGTGTGGCCCAGGGTGGCCTTCAATTCGGGACCCTCCTGCCTCAGGCTCACGTCTTCAAGCACGGGCTGGAGACCAAGTCTTCACCACAGGCCCTCGGGGGACATTTCAGGCTCAAATGGATGGGAGAAGCATTCAGAGGGGACCAAGCGGCTGTGACTCTCGAGTGTGACACGCACAGAAGAGGAGGAGGAGGAGGCCTGGAAGGGCGTCTAATCTGAGGAATAAGGCACAGGAACCGCGTGGGCTCCCTGAGGTCACACACAGGAAGCGGACACAGAACGACGCAAGGCAAGAAAACGGACCGGGAGGACACGGTGCAGGCTGGCTCTCCAGGGACGGAAGGACAGCGGCCCTGGAAAGGCCAGGTGGGACTGTCATCGCCGCTGTTACAGGTCCTTTATATCTATTTTGGATACTGTAGGCATCAGAGGCTTTAGCGAAAACTTTGGTTTTATAACAAGTTTATCTTCTCTTAGATTCTTCTTTTTCTGGTACCAGGGATAGAACTCACAACCTCACACTTGCCAAGCACACGCTTGTGCCACTGAGCTAAATGCCCGGCCTCTTAGATTTTCCTGTGGTGCTTAAATTCAGCTCCTAATTTAAATCTCTCTCTCTGTCTCTCTGCAAAAACAACCAAACATTATAGAAGCAGGCTTGTTAGCTGTGCACTTATTTCAAGTAGATATGCCACGTCTCAGAAGAAGAAAACGTTTCTATTTCCTCCATGTATCATAAACTGCCAGTCTCTCTACACAGAGAACCATTTGCTCCCTGTCTGTTTTGCGAAGTCTTTTCTGGTTTCCACTATTTCTGGTAAGGCTGTAATCACAAAACAGCCTGCCTCCTCTGTCCCCCATCCTGTGACTCACAGAACAGGGAAAACACCCTGACAATCTATAAAATCCCGCATCCCCGGAATGTTCTTTGTATCTCTGACCCTGTCTCCCGACTTGCCCAAGCTTTTGACATGAGTTATCCTCCCCTGTGGAATGTGTGCAAGGGCCAGATGGAAAATCCACTGGCAACGCTGAAACACACTAATTGGGCATCAAATTTCCCCTTGAAAATGTTCCTTTCCAGAACGTGGACGGAGTATCCTGTGGGTGTCGGATGTAGGACTAAGAGGAAATTCATTCTTTCTGTACAAATAAATCCTTCAGGATTGCTCCACTAAGCTTTCTTATCGGTTCCTGGAGAAGATCGACATGCGATGTGGGAAATCCACAAGGTCTGTGTCAGCGAGTGGGGACAGGCGTTAACAGCGTCAGGCTGGTAGGTCCAGGTGAGATCCATCCTTCGCAAACAATTCTGCAGTATCACCTCCGCGTGGATATATGCACAGCACTTTATAGTTCAGATGATACACCGAAATACTTTAAAGAACAGATTTTAAGACTTCATGTTCTAGCATTAATTCCTAGTTCATAACATTCTCCCCAAACACACTACGTAAAATTAACTTTATGTTGAGATTTTTCTTTTCTTTTTCTGTCTTTTTGAGACAGGGTCTCGCTATTCAGTTCAGCCTGGCCTTGAGCTCACTCTATAGCCCAGGCTGGTCTCCATCTCACAACAGTCTTCCTGCCTCAGCCTCCCGAGTGCTGGGATACAGACGTGCACCACCACGCCTGGCTGTGATTGAGAGAATTTCCATCTATGTATTTAGTCAGAACCATGAATTGCAACGAATATAACAGTTTTCTGACTCTCATACAGTTTTGGTGATAATTTAAAGATAATTTGAACCTCCAAATCTTGTTCAAGATGTCAGGCCTAAATGTGGCTAATTTCATTTCTATTGGGTTGAGTATAATATTGTCTCAGCAGGGTGACCTCAGTGATGCAAGCAAGGTTGACAGCATGGTACTGAGGTATACACCCTTGATATAAGGAGATTAAAAACCCACATTTTTCCTCTGTGAACCTTCCTACCCCCCCAAACTCCAGTAACTCCAGTCAAATCATGAGAAAAAAAATCAGATCAATCCCAATAGGGGAATTGTCCTAGTCCACCCAGGCTCTGCAACAAAGCACCATAAACTGGGTAGCTTGTCATAAACAGAATTAGAAGGTGGAAATTTTGTATCTCACAGACCTAGATGCTGATAAGCTTGAGATCAAGGTTGCAGCAGACCTGAGTTCTGGTGAGGTCTGTTTCCAGCTCCTTCTCTCTGTGTCCTCAAATGGAGGAGGAAAATGAGAATTTGGCCTCCCCAGCCCCTGAGAAGGGCACTAACCCCATTCCGAAGGGCAGCACCCACAAGACAAGGCCACCTCCCAAGGCCCTGTCTCCTGACACCGTTGCCTTTGGGGCTAGGATTTGAAACGTGGGTTTAGGGAGACACAAACATCGGATCACACCAGGGACGTTCTACGGTACCCCTGGGTGGTGCACCTCAACTCTGTCAGGGTCAATGAAAACAGCACCAGTCTGAGAAGCTGCCACCACCACAAAGGACCCGACGTGGTGACGATGACCAGGTGTGGTGTGGGGTCCTACACGGGACCTTGGAACAGCAAAAAGGCACGAGGAAAAACAAAAACAAAAAAACCCACAGAAATCTGAATAAACTACGGACTTTAGGTAACTGTGACGCATCAGTGACAATCTCTCAATTATAACAAATGTGCCACAGCCGTGTAAGATATCACTAAGGGGGGACACCAGGGCAGGTCTAAGGGGGCTCTGCACTGTTGTCTCGATTTTTCTGTGAATCTAAATTCTAAATTGTTCAAAAAAAAAGTTCATCCTAAAATTGATACAGCTATGTTTCTAAAATGCCATAGCCTTTTTTAAAAAGGGTTCAAACAAAAGTTATAGAAACAGAGAGAAACAAAGAAGGAAAACAAATGCAAAAAAACCTAACATTTGGAGACTATCTGGGAACTTTTTGTACTAATCTTGTGGCTTTTCTGTATGTCTGAAACGATGCCAATTTTTTTTAAAGTATGGTAAAAAAAAATCCATAAACAAAAGATTTGTACACTAAAAGGGGAAAATATTTGTAAGATAAGTGACAATGAATTTATCCCTTAGTATATATAAATCATAAGAAAAAGTCAAACTCGGGCTGGGGATTTAGCTCAGCGGCATAAGCGCCTGCCTTGCAAGCAGGCAGTCGTGAGTTCGATCCCTAGTACCGATAAAAAAAAAAAAAAAAGTCAAACTCACAATAGAAACCATAAACAAATTAGTCACACAAGAAGTTTAAGGGGCAATCAACCTATGTGTGTAAGTGCACGTCTATGCATATATGTATACACATACATGTGTTCAGTGTCAGCATCAAAAGACAAATGTAAACTTTTTAAAAACTGATGAGATTTTGCCTAATAAATAGCCCCTCAAAAAGCAAAGCTACAAACTAAGAACAAAATCTGAAACCAACAACAAACATAAAACCCAGACTCAGAGAGTATATGGTTAAACAGGCACCTCCCTACTGCCGGGTGCCAGCTGGCCCAGGACGACTGTAAATCAGCCACAAAAGTTCTTAAAGATCCTTTGATTCTGCGTTTCTTTTGACTTAGAGTGCATCCTAAGGGAATGAGCAGAGAGAGGGGGAAATCATATCTGATGCAGTTACTGTATTATTTATAAAAATACCATGTTACATGTCTAAGAATTGGGATTCATCAAATGTGGCTCATGCTCTGTCCTTACGATGGACTACTACACAGCCTTGAAAAAGTCATATTGTAGAAGAGTGTTTACTGACCACAGGAAAAGCTAATGGCACATACACTGTCAAATGTAGTTACCTCTGAGCTGCATTATTATTTCAGTGGTATTTTGGTGGCATGGTGCCACGTGTCACCATGAAAAGTGATTCTACACAGGTCGTGGGACTCAGCCCAGCTGTGGTTCTGAATCTGAAGAAAAGTCACAGCTGGATCAAGCCATTGACAAGCCTAAGGCAAAGCTGAAAAATCCATCTTAAAATATGACATGGACTTTATGATAAAATACTGAGGTTTTCCCAGCTTAAAAAATGGTTATGAGGGGATTTAGCTCAGTGTCTGCCTGGCAAGCACGAGGTTGTGAGTTTGATCCCCGGTACCAAAAAAAAAAAAAAAAAATGGTTATGAGGAAAATAATGGCTATGAACACACCTGTAATCCCAGCACTCAGGAGGCCGAGGCAGGAGGATCACAGAGGTTAGAGGCCAGCCTGGGCTACATAGTGAGTTCCAAGCCAGTCTGAACTACACAAGGAGACCCAGTCTCAAAAAAAAAAAAAAAAAATACGAAAAACAAAACAACCCAGGGTTATGATTCATTCATTCTGCACATATTTAAGTATCTGCTGTATCCAGAATATTACACAAGGTGCTTGAGGACATTGTGAATGACAGTGGGGTGACACAGTCAACACTGACAGCCATGCAGCATGTCCAGGGAAGACCGCACAGCTGGATAAGGAGTCTTATTTGTCCTCAGTAAGCTTACAACGAGCGCGAGTGATCAAAGCAATTCTTCAGCTGAGTCCGGGGGCAGGAAGAGCCCTGGAGGAGGCCCCAGTGCTGTGATGACACAGACCAAGGCCAGCTCTGTGACCACAGGGAGGGGGTCAGCTTCTGTCCCCTCTTGGCTGCGGTTGCCGGGGAAACACTGGGCAGAGAAGCCTCAGACAGTGGGGATTTGGGGACAGTGGAAACCAGAGGCCTTCTTAGGAGAGCGGGAGGGCTTTAGTTCGGCTGACCGTGGTAAAGGCAAGGAAGTGAGTGCTGAGAGCTGAGAAAATAAAAGTCAGAGAAGAAAAAGGTTCAAGTGTCCGTGGGAGAAGTTTGGGCTTCAATGGGAGGTGAGTGTGGTCCTAATGGTTTCTGAGCAGTTTGGAAGCCCAACAAATTCCTTTCTAGAAGGATAGTGCAGAGGGTCCCCTGCATCCGGAAGTCCATGACAGCAGACACAGTATTTCAGTACATCTTTACAGGACAGGACAGATCCTCAGAGCCCTGATTTAGGCGGGAAGCGTGACTTCCAACTGGCAAGAAAATGACGGCGCTGTCACCTCCCTGAGGGTATCTGCCGACTCCTGCGGCCTGGAGCAGGAGTCAAGGCAAAGGATGCTCGTTTTTTGTCAATAAAGTTTTATCGGGACACAGCCCCACCCATTCCTCTGTGCACGGCGGGCTGCCTCTGTGCTAGCTGGTGGAGGTGGGGACTTGCAGCAGCGCTGAGGCCCACACAGCGCATAGCACTGCAGTGCGGGTGCCTGGTCTAGGGTGTTCCTTGGCTAAGTGTGTGGGATTAGGGAAGCAAGCCCGGGACAGGCATGGAACGGATGCCGCTGACAGACTGCTAAAGCTTCGTCCCAGCGGTCACACCTCCAGCTGCTGAGTGAGCCTGTTTGCACTGGGGGGAGGGACCCCTCACTTCCTGGAAAGCAAGAGGTTTCCCCCAGAACCCCTAACCCCAAGCCTGTCCTCACATCGGGCAGCCCACGTTATCTGTGTAGTGGGAAAAAACCAACAGGAAAAGCTCCCAGCCAGAAGTTCAGTTCACTGAAGTGACTGCATAAACTTTGACTCAAAAAGGACAAAACACCCGAGGGAGAAAAGTTACTATAACTAAACAGAAAAAGCAACACCCAGAATTAAATCCACAGAGATGACTGTTGTTGAGATTACTGGGTACTAAATATAAAATACACTCTGTGAGACACACAGCAAAAGAAAACATCGGACTAGGGAAAAGAGCTTGCCGAAAAATGATCACGCATTTTTACCTGATCAAATAAAATATTTAAATATCTAAATAAAATATCTAAAATAAATACCTACATTAAAGTAACAGGTATAGCTGAAGTAAGCAACAGTATATTGGAAGACACAGTTGAAGCAATGACCCAAAACTCAGCACAAAGAGAAAATAAATAGAAAATATAAAAGAATTAAGATACATAAAAGACAGAGTAAGAAGGTCTGGTACTCATCTAGTTAAAGGTTTAGAAACAGAGAAGAGAATGAGGAAAAGGAAACAGGGAATAGAAATAAGGGCTGACAATGATCAGGTGAAAACCAGCAATGCTCAGAGGAAAAGCCCCACGGTAAAACAAAACTGATGCCTCCCAAGGAAAAAGCATCAAGGACAGAGACAAAAGATGTAATAGCTACAAGAAAGGACAGTTAGATTTACAACTAAGTTTTAATCAAGACTGATAATACTGGAAGACAGTGGGTCACATTTGTAAAATTCTAAGGAAAAAAATTCTCAACTAACAATTATATACATATAAAACTACCTCTCAAGAATGAGGCTGGGGCTTGAGGCGGTGGTGCACTCCTGTAATCCCAGCACTCAGGAGGCTGAGGCAGGAGGATCCTTGTGAGTTTGAAACCAGCCTGGGCTACAAAATAAGCTCAAGGCCAGCCTGAACTGCATAGCAAGGCCCTATCTTAAAAAGACAAGGATAACGCCAGGGAAAGATATCTTCAAGCAAGCAAAAACAGGTTGAATCTGCATGTAATCTCTACAGGAACTTTTGAAAATAAACTTTGCAGGAAGTTAGAAAATTAGCCCTAAAATCATGTCTGAAAATCAAGGAGAGAGAAAATGACAACATCGGCGGCGGCAGCAACAACAAAAGAGCCATCGTTTAAATCACACTCATTCTTGGCTTTATACAGGGGAATTAATACAATCCAGTGAGTGGTGCTGAAGAAAAAGCCGCTTGGATTCTAGACAAGATCTTGAAAACTTGGGGGTCCAGAACGTGAGAATTTGGAGGCTGTTAGGTCACCTGCTATGTCGTTAAATGTTCCTTGTATTTTTCAAGAAAGCAAGGCTTAGCCTTAGAATTTATTAAGTATGTCACAATTTCTAGATAACCACTGAAAAAGAGAAATAGAGGATATGACTTCTAAATTGGGGATGTGAGCTGAGGAAAAATGCAATAAGAAAGAAAGGAGATAAAGAGGAAGAGAAAGAGGAGACCTATAAAATCAAGACAAATAGAACATACAGATAACCTGGTAGAAAGGAACCACAATTATCAGTAATTATACGTAAAACAACAGCTCTGTGCCTCTTAAAAGACAGACCTAAAATTTAAGGATATCCACACGGTAAAAAGAAAGATTTCAAAAAAGTTACAACGAAGTGCTGACCAAAAACAAGTCAGCGTGGCTACAGAAATATCAAAACAAAATAGACTTCCGAGTCATTACCAGAGGTACAGGCTTACTACTATATACTAATAAACTGCTGGATTTATCAAAGGGTTTTAACAATTTTTTTCAGTACTGTGTTTGTTGCTTTCTCATCGCTGGGACAAAATACCTGACACCCAAAATTAAAGAAGGGAAGGTTTACTGATCTCACTGTGCGTACGGGTTTCAGTTCATAGTGAGCTGGTTCCACAGCAGAGGGGCATCGCCCGGGAGAAACAGTTCATGGCAAAGCAGCGCAGGCAGAAGGCAGCAGGCAGCCAGCAGGTGACTGGTGACAGGTAGCAAACCTCATTCTGTCCTTTATGCTTCATCAAGCCTGCCCACCCGTAGGGCAGACACACTCACACCCTGGAGGGGCACCGCAGTGCTACCCAGAACTATGCAGAAGCAATCAGTGGTTTTATTTGTTTATTTGTCTTCTCTGAGGCAGGGTCTCACTATGCAGTTCAGGCTGGCCTTGAGCTCACTTTGTAGCCCAGGCCAACCTCGAGCTCACTGTGATCCTCCTGCCTCAGCCTCCTGGGTGCTGGGATTGCAGGAGTGTGCCACCCTAGCCAGCCTTAGGGGTCTAACTTAGCAATCACACATCCTTGATCCCAGCACCACACATTCCAGACCCAGCAGCCTCCCGAAAGCCCCAAGTATGACCACATGAGGCCTTGGGGGAAGGGGGACACCCAGACACAAATGATAGCAAGTACTGGGGACTGAATCTAGGGCCTCACACATGCTAGGCAAGGGCTTTACCACTGAGCTACATCCCCAGTCCCGGAATAATTAGCAGTTCTAACTTATGTGCACCTGGTAACACAGCCTCCAATATCTAAGTAGAACTGTCAACAAAACCGGAGCAGGTTGGAGGGGAGTTAAACTCTTACTCTTCATGCTGCCAGAAAACAGCCCTTGGTAGTCAGCTGTCCACCCTCATTAGAGTTTGCCTCCTGGAGGAAAATTGCCGTGTCCAAATTACTCTTCCTTCTGTTATAGGCAGCTGAGTTAGTTAGAAATATTCTAGACAGTGAGACAGGGCTGGGTCCTCAAAGGAGCCAGTACAGAAGCCCAGATATCGTGCAACTGTGGGGGAGACAGACACCTCCTACTGTGGGCCAGGCCTCAAGACAAAGGATCAAAAGAACGCATCCATATCCTAAGGACTGATATTCTAATTAGTTCCCTATCACCCTGAGGAAGCCTGGAGTCACCATTCCAACCCCCTAGGGAAGAGTCACAGCTCTAAGAATGCCCGCTTCCTATGTGACTCACTTCCCCATTTGTCCCCAAGTTAATCAACTTTACCTGAACTATTGATCTTATCGGCTAACCATAGTTCTGTCCCACCTAATGCCCATCTACCTTGTGAGTTCCCAGTTTTCCCCACCTTAAACCCGTCTCACCCCATGATTTTGCTCTATAAAAGTTCCTGGAAAAGACAGAGTCTTTGGCAACCTGCTCGGGACCCCTTCTCTCTCTGACAGCAGCTTTCTTTCTCTCAATAAACATATTCTACTCTTCACCTCCGCTGTTCCTAAAATTCATTCTTCATTTTAGAGAACAGGAACTCACGGACATAGTAGGTCGGCAGTTCTTCCCGGTATCTCTTCCAAGGGCAAACCTGACTGACTGAGTTGGAGGAGTAAAGGCTCTTGCCCAAGCTGGGACAACTCTGAAGAGGCAGTTGTGTTCCAGAATGTTCTGTGGTGTCAGAGAAAGCCGGTGTTGGGCCTGTATCACGATTCAGCCTTTCCCTCTGCCCCATGCTCCTCCTCACCACAACACTCTAATAAATAAATGTCTCCACACCAATCTGCCTCTCAAAGCCTGCTCCCTGAGGAAGCTAGTGTGCAAAAAATATCCAGGGAGAGGTGCTGGTGAGAAACTGAAAAGATGGAGCTACAGGGCAGCAGGGCAGACGAGACCACAGTTACACTGTGGTGTAATTCATGTAGTGCTCATACGGGAAGCCCCAGAAACGGGATGAGATGGCTACATTAAAGAGCAGATAAGAACCTCGAAGATGACGATGCTGGGGTCACTCATGGGCCCCACTGCTATAAAAAGAGAGAGAGCATGAGAAATAAAACAAAGAAAGACAGACTACATCTAAGCACCTGAGACTGTGGAGGACCCGGGAGAGGCCCTTGGAGGTGGTTTCCCTTTAACTACTATTGTCTGGGTTGACTTAGTCAGTTGAAGTGTGGGGTCACTGATGTCAAAGGACAGAAAACATCAGGAAATCGGGAAGCGAACAGTGTTTAACGCTACAGATAAGAAAACGGCCATGGTGGACACATGGTGTTAGCTTAACAGCATCCAGCTTCCTGTTTGCCTCATCCATTCTTCCTGATCTCACTCTGGGAACCAGTCAGTCAGTCAATCAATCAATCAGGCCTCCTCCCCTTGCCTGTTTCGAAAGGGAGCTGACTCTGCCCCTGAGTCCTCAGGTGGCCTTGGCCCCTTCTGTTGGACTTCAGGTAGACTCCTGAGAATCAGACCCAGGGTTTTGCTAAAACCACCAAGCAAGCGTCTTTTTGGTCTCAGCGGGTGGTCCTAGGCCAGCAGCAGCGAACCTGTATTACTTGTGCCACAGTGGGCAGCAGAGGCCTCTCTGTTGGCCAGCAAGCCAAGGCCCAGCCACGCTGCCCCAGCAGCCACACACGCACACAGAAAGCAGCAGTGACACCGAGTGACGGCATCGCCAGGCGGACTCATTCACTGGGACTCTACCCAGTGTTCACATGGCCGCTCAGCGTCCAGGTTTAATTGCAGTGTTGGGGCTTTGTGACAAGTAAGTGGGCTTTGGGTTGCAGTTTGGCCACTTGGTCTCGAAAAGGTTCTCCAGTCACTGCCCCAGGCTGTGCTACTGTGCCACCCAGGAACTTCAAAACCAAGTCAAGGCAAAAGAGGACAGAGCCTGAAGTCGGAGAAAGCGCTGGCCAGGGTCACATCCTCCCAACACATGGATCAAGCTGGCCCTGTGGGTAGATTGCTAGACTTCTCTGGTACTGACCCACTGAATTCCTTTTTTGGTTTATAAATCTGAGTTTGTAAGTCACTAGCAACTTTATTTTCCAGAAATCCGGTAACATGGGAATAGATGTTCCATATTCAATTTTGTTCCTACTTTTTTTTCATGACAAAAGAAGAATTCATAGCAGTTAAAAGTAAACTAAAATAGTCTAGGTTTGCATCCACAGTAATTATCCTTGTAGCCCGGGGCGTAGGAACAGCCTGGGTGTAAACTGGGTGTAGTAACAGCCTGGACCTCGTGTTGCTTGAGAAGTTACATTAATTCCTGCCAGTCCTGATCTAAAGCCTGGTCCCTTCACGCTCCCTTTCATTTGGTAGTTGCTAATTGCAAACCCGGCTTCTAGACCTAGTATTCTGCCATAGCATTGGTTGATTCTGCTGCACATACTTTCAGTAAAATTTTAATCTCCTGGACGTCTGTTTGAATTTGTTTTATGGGTTCCAGTTCTTTCCTATTTTGGGTGTTGATGGTTTCCATCATTTTCCTAAGCACCTCCATTTTTAAAATCCGTATCTAGTCTAGATTCACTAGCCACGCCCTTCGTTATGCTTTTTAGTGAGAGCTATAAATGTGTTCACTATTATTAGTAGTCATAATAATCACAAGATCTTCATAAACACATCATTCCTGTTTAGAAAACCTCCACAGCATATGAAGAGACATCCCACATTTTACTTGGGCAGAGGGCAGTTTTTCACCAAGCTGAGTGTCACTGTTATACCTTTGGGTATAAACCTTTCTGTATTTATGATTATTGCCTTAGTTTAGAGTGGGTCAAAGAGTCTAGTTGATTCTGAAAGTCTGGTTAAGGTTGTAGAATCTACAGCCTTGCTCTGACGAACCTGCCTTTGTATTTTTATATCCATTAGGTTTTTGCATTCACTCAAATCGCCTGTCCTATAACCTAAGAGCTGACACCTGTGATCAAGATAATCAGCAGTGACGCTGAGTCCCCCAGCAGCTGTCAGAGCCAGGTGCAGCAGCGCCCTATGGGTGTTTATGACCACAGGCCCAGGAGTAAAAGTGCACAGACTTAGCACTTTTCTGTCCCTTTCAGTGTACCACACTGCTCCGTGCCCTGGGTAACAGCTCCCAAGGCTGGCCGTCAAGTCTGCTATCCCAGAGCCTTTTTCTGTCCTAACGTTTTACAGCCTCTGAAGTGTCAACCTACTGCAGTGTCAAGTAAGACAGTTTCTTAGGAATCATTCATGCTTTTTGTTTTTTTGTTTTGTTTTGTTTTTTGGTGCCAGGGATCGAACTCACGACCTTGCATTTACCAAGCAGGCACTTATGCTCCTGAGCTAAACCCCCGGCCATGCTTTTTGGTTTTAATGAAACAACTCCTGGACAAATTAAATCAGATCTAATAGCTAGCAATCCAGAACTTGGAAACCTTACAATGAAACATGTTCAAAAATCTCTTAAAGAATAGAGAGCAACAGTGAGCATAGTGACAATAACGAAAAACAGGCACCTACCAGCCCGATTGGGCAGTGCGGTGTTTACACGCCTGTGCATCTGTCCAATAGACCAGCGGAGACCAGCAGAGAAAGAGCTGCTCTTACCCTCATGCTGCAAAGCACCAAAATGTTTGGTAATCGGCCCAAGTCATACAGCTCGTGAGGGTCAGCGCTGGACTCAAACCCAAATCCCCTGATTCCCAAGTGTGCACTGTTCAACCTTGCATCATTTTTCTCTTTCGTCTCCTTCCAGATAAAAGAAAATACCTGTTACCAAGGGACCAATCTGGTAAAGTAGCACCAAATTGTTATAGGCCTAAGCCAAAGAAACAAGCATCCCAAGCTTTCTTTTTTTTAACGTAACAATTTTACTTTTCACGTTATTCTGAGCACACATCTGTACCTGTATCTGTGTAAACACGCCTCACGTGTGTTTATGGCCACGAAGAAGTGAAATGCATTTCTGGAATCTCTTAATGAAAAATTTACGTTAATATTTTTAATTAATTAATTTGGCGAGGGACTAGAGCACACCCTACTGGCCAGCTAATAAGAAATACAGCATTTATTTTGGACAAAATGGCTTAAATGTTTAAATCTGAAGATAAAGTCAGGTAAATGCCTAGAAGAAACTTGAAAACATTATCTTAGAACATCTGGATGAAAATAGCTAAAATAATGACTCCACAGGACACTAAAAAGTTCTAAAAGTTAAGTAAGTTTTAGACCTGGGATATCATCAATCCACCGGTAGCATGAAACATTTGTCAAGGGAGGGAGCATTAGGTACAAGACAGGCAGCTCGACTAGAGACAAACAACTGTATACACAGCCCGACTGAAACCCAGACTGAGGCAAAACAGCTAAGCGTTGTCCATAAGAGTTAAAACCAAAGGCTGATAAACTACAGCCAGACTGACCTACAGACCAGCCCTTCCTTTTAGGGGAAAAACTGGGAAAATTAGAGTAAAATCCCTAATTACACAAAGAAACGCTGGAATGTTGCCCCCCAAATGATTTTCCGTTCCAACCTTCAAAGGTCTCCCAAGACTAACAGCTCAGTGGAAGCCTCTGTTGGATTATGGTCTTCTCAGTATATGCACTTTAAAGTAATTCCCAGAGTTGACTGGATGTGTATAATATACATGCCTACCCGTGATTGTTCCAAAATATAGTGCAGGATACTAAACAGCCTCCAAGGAGTGCAGTTCTTCCATTTGTCATTTTTTAAAATCACACACTTACTATAGACTAGTAAAAAAAAAAGCCTAATATACATTTATATCCATGTCTACACAGAAATAAAGACTCTAGCATTGCTCAGGTAGTGCAAAAAAGTGTCTCACTTTAAAGGTGGTTTTTTTTTTTTTTTTTGGTACCAGCAATCAAAGTAAAGTATTTCTTTATTAGTAGGACACAAAACCACCTATGATCAAGACGAATAAACACGAAAATGTGCATACTGTTTTAGAGGACTCCAATACAAAAAAATACAGACGCACATTAGATAAGGCCCCTGTCCAGCATACTTCTGTGGCTTGTTGACTATGGAATTTCCTTTCGAGGGCAGGGAGAAGCAATGGCCCCAGGAAAACAATGTGATTCTCAGGTTTCTGAGTCAGAACCTCAAGCTTGATCTTGCTCCAAGGACAGTTTCTCCTTGTGCCGGAAGAAGAGCAAACGCAGAATGACAATTTGGGTCGCTATGACACAATTCTCGTGTTTTCGATGTTTAGATTCCATTCCAAACAATCAGCTAACAAAAATTCCATTGGAAATGGACTGAGTTTTCTGTGAGATTTTTTTTTAAAAACAGACTTTAAATTGGTATCTTATTGGAAACAATTTAAAACATGTTAGGTTGAGAAAAAAAAGAATATTTTAGGCATTAATCCACTGTTGAAAGCCTTTGAGGACCAATAGATGATCACTTCATAAGCATGCTAGAGTCACTTCACGTTGCTTAGCACTTTTCCTTTTAATCTCTTCCAGAGTGTTCTCCACTAGTATTGACATATCAGTGTTATTACAAAATATCATTAAGGCGATTATCAGATGGTAAGATGTGTGGGGTGTAAGTCTTTGCCGTTCCTCTT
Source organism: Dolichotis patagonum (assembly GCA_004027295.1). Taxonomy (NCBI): domain Eukaryota; kingdom Metazoa; phylum Chordata; class Mammalia; order Rodentia; family Caviidae; genus Dolichotis; species Dolichotis patagonum. The sequence goes on from PVJX010012598.1 coordinate 17,584, forward strand.
CAGCTGAGAAATCTTTTTATATGAACATAATTATAAGCTGAGTTCAGTAAGCTAGCAGCTATAACTGGCTTTTCCCAAAAAATGAATAAATGAGATATTTATTTTGCAAGTTTAAAATAGAAGACAAAAATCAGATTAATCACGTACTAATCATATAATTTTTGATAATTTACCAAAACATGAGCACATCCTACAGCTCACGACTATATCCTGTTGATCTTCTTTCTCTAAAGAAGGGGTGTGTCCGATGGTTGCCTTGGAGATTATCACTGTTTGATGAATAGGAGAATGTAAAAGCATGCCAATAAGGCCAAAGCGCAAATTACAACTGTATTGTGGTGACTTGAAATAGCGTAACCAGGGCACCTTTTAGATGAAACCAGAGCTCACTCGGTCCCCATTCAGTAAAAGCCGAGCCGTGAGGTCTGAAAAGATGTTCTCAGGCAGACTCAGGCAGGTTTTGTTGTTTAACCCTGATAATTGCATATGGCTGAGCTGGGAATGTAACACTGACTTATGTCTGGGGTGGGAAGCCCTGGATAGATTTTTCTGTGAATCAAAAAAAAAAAAAAAAAAATGTAGTTAACTAAGAAAATCAGCAAGAGTTGTGACTAATTTTCATGATCCTAAAATAATACTAGATGAACGGCAATAGGTAAGAGGATAAGTATGCGGGATAACTGCATGGCTGATCAATATCAGAGAAGGGAGGTGACTCAGTAGCCCCCTCAGGCCACAAAGAACCATCAGAAAGAAAAGGCAGCTGGTATCTGTCAAACAGTTGTTTATCTTCGACAGAGAAAAGCAAGGGGAAAAAAAAAAATATATATATATATATATATATATATATGTATTTAATTTGGTGCTTAAAGCCTTGAATTCAAAAGCAACCCTTTGAATTAAAGAATATCAGCAGATAATGGTGAAGAAAAGGCAAATCACTTCAGGGGCGCAGAGTTAATAGTTAACCTGATAATGAGGCTGGAATTTCGTCCCATATGTTAAACTGCCCCAATTAGGCAGTGCTGGCTGTCCAACTTCCAGGCCTCGGGCACCAATGCGAGGAGGGCCCAGGAGAGCAGAGAGGTCGCTGCAGGTCCCCACCTCTGCCCGCAAAGCGCCACTCAGGAAATCTGCTGAGTCCCGCTGGAGGGTTTCTGTCTGTTTGCTTTTTTCTCACTTTAGCTACTCTTGGTTTGTTATCATTTGTGTTATTTATTGTACGGTTAAACTATAAGCCCAGGTTGCATCACTGGTGCCCCCAGAAACCTCCACTGCAGCCTCGCTGGCGTCCCGTCCTCTGGCATCAGTGGCCGCCCCTCCCCCCGGTGCCAGAGCCATGGAGGCCACTGGGTCGGACAAGGGACAGGTAAACACCGACCTCGGCGGGCCGGGCGGGCCTGGGGTCAGAGCTGAGGAGCCTGGCGGCTTCCTGGCGCGGGCGACGTGGCTTCCACACCCTTCGCGATTCCCGTCGCCGACTTCCACTGCTCCTCCCACCCCACACTGCCGCGCACCGTCCCGCCGCGTCCCTCGCAGTTTCTCCTGATCCTGAGCCATTCCTCACTGTCCCCGCATCCTGCCCTCGCTGTCCCTCATTGTCCTCCGTCCTTCGCTGTCCCACTCTGTCCCTCACTGTCCCCCGCCCCCCTCCCGCCGCTCCCGGCGCCCCCTCGCGTTTCATGTGCCCAGCGGCAGCCAAGGGACAAACGCCACATCCTCCTCAGGGCTGGAAACGAGAATTCCACGCGTGGACGGCTTTCCGCGGGTTTCCGAGGAGAACTCGGTGTCAAAGGGCTCCGCAGCTGCTCACGGACCCAGCAGAGGGGACAGGCGAAAGCCGCCTCCACTTGACCACCTCTGCGGACACCTTACCTGCCTCCCTCAAGCCCGCGCGACGCCCCAGTGGGCCCCGCTCAAACGCGGCCCCCGGGGCATTGCCCCTTTAAGCGGCTGGCCGCGCGGATTGGCTGTGAGAGTGAGGCGGGGCGGGCTGCGTCACCTTACGTCTCAGGCGCAATGCTATAAATACAGGCGGCGGCAGCGGGGCGACGGCGGCCGAGTGCTAGCTAGGCTGGGCGCGCGCGGGAGAGAGTGAGCGAGAGGCGAGGCGCCTGCGCGGTGTCCGGGCCCCCAAGCCCGCGGCGCTGAGCCAGCCGGGACGGACATGCGCGGGAGGGCGCCGCGGGGCAGCCGCCGCTCCCCCGGGGTAAGGGGCCTGGCGCGCCGAGAGGGGGTGGGGCGGCCGGGCGGCTCCGCACGGCGACGGAGGGCGGGGGCGTGGAGGGCGCAGAGCGGGGCGCGCTCGGGGGGGTGGGGGGTCGGAGGCCGAGGGTCGGGAGTCTGGGGTTCGAGGGCGCGGCGCCGTCTCCCTTCTTCTTCTTCTTCTCCTTCTCCTCCTCCTCCTCCTCCGCCTCCTCCTCCTCCTTCTCCGAGGCGGCCGCGCTCCGGGCCGGGGCCATGCACCCAGGCGCCCCGCACACGTCCCAGCCCCACCGGCACCGGCCTCGGGCGACGGCAGGCTCAGCAGCGGCGACATGCGATCCCCCGCGGCCGGCGGTAGCGGCCGGGCTCCGGGGGCCGTGTGGGGCCCCTGTCGCCTCCGCGTTCCCAGCCTGGAGCCCCGCGTGCGGGTGAAGCCAGCCCGAGAGCCGCTGACCGCTCGTCCGCAGGCGGTCCCGGCTCAGTCGCCGCCGACCCGGGCCCCGTGTCTCTGGGAGACCTACGGTCGTTTCCTAAATCCGAATTTGTAAATTCGCCCCAGTTGCTCTGGGTCCTTTTCTTCCTCATCTGGAAACATGATCCTTGCTGCGAATGCTCTCTCTGCTTCAAAAGGAGTGGAACTGCAGGGCTCCGTGTTCGAAACGTGAACGCCTGTTGGGAATTTCGTGTACGTGTGTGTACGGTATCCTTGTACAGATCAGATGGTTCCATAACCGTGATCGGGGCTCTACTGGTGCTTGGTAGGTCTTTATTAGGGTTTCATCATTGCTTGAAAGAAACCAGCCTCCTACCTGATAAAAAAATGTGAATAGATTGTTAGTCATAAACTTAAGTGCAGTCAGAAGAGAGGCTGTAGCTTTAAAAGAGATGTGTTGGTGACTTGAGGTACACCTGCACCACAGGTAGGGCAGGACCGGTTTCTAGGCAACTGTCAGGGGTGAAGAAAGGTGAGGTTTAAAATGCCTTTTTTTTCCTCCTGGAGAGCAAATGTTCTGCAGTTTGAAGCCTGTGTGAATCTGAGATTGCAGTGGGGATATGTTGGTTGAGGCTGACACATCTGGGTTCGCTTCACTTAGTCTTGGCTTAAAAAGAAAAAAAAAACTGTATGCCTTTCCAGTTCTGTAATCACATAGTTTTTGTGAGACATTTTACTTACAGAGACCAAAGACAGTCTAGGTAGCTATATCAGCAGAAGACCAAGTTTTCAAAGACAAATAGAAGAAGCTGGTTTCTTGCTAACCTGCTGGCTGTGATAGATTGTAAGGATGTCATTAGCCTTTCCCATGCCTAAATATGAAAGGTTTTTACATGGATTCGAGACTCTGACCTTCCCCTCGTTTCCTGTACAGGTAGGGACCTGCCCACCCGCGTGTGTGCTGGTGGACTCTTGCTAATAGGTGGTGGAAGTCTTCAGCTATCAGTTTATAACCTGGCAGATATATTAGACGGTAAACTCCTTCAGGGCAGGAACCCTGCCTTGTACAGCTTTTATCTTGCACAGCCTTGCACATAGCTGATGCTGATAAATAAATGAAGGGAAGCATATTTTACATTGTAGGGCTCAGCACAGTTGGCCTGATAAGGATCGAAAGTAAATCTGTTTTTTATGGTTGTTATGAAATGTCTGAATTATTCATAATTTTGACAGGTAGAATTGCTTTTTAGTAAACTTTTTCTACGTTCAGTACACAGTAAGTTCTGGTTGCCCTTTTGTGAGGTGTAATTGAACTGTAGTCTTGAGTTTTTGTATAAAAATAACTCCTCACTGCTGCTGCTTGAGTTGAACTAGGTGATACTTCCTTTCTGCTTATACTAATGGTAGCTTTTAAAAGCAAGTTGCCTAAATTACAGGTCCAATCTAACATGCTGGAAACTGACCTGATTGTCAACATACCATCAGGTTGCTTTAGGAAGCAGAGCAGAGGAGGGAGAAGGTGGTGCCCAGGACAATTCCTGGGACCTGAATGTCGTGACTCTGTCTGCCTGCGAAGCAGCTGCTGCTGCTGTTTTTCACGTTCACAATATCCTATGTGAACCGGTACCGTAGTCTCGGGATGCTCTCAGCGTCCTCTGCGAGCGCCACGCTGTGTAAAAGCTGGTGAGTGACCACCTCACTAGGTAAACACAGCCCAGTTGTGGTGTTCGGGTGTCATTCACACAGCGTACACACACGCTTAGGAGGGTTTCAGGGTCCTGACTGTAAGTCACTAGCTCACTAGAGTTAATGTTAGCATAGAAAAAGTCAGCGCGGGATTCCCATTTCAGAAGGTGAGAGGAGGAAAGATGGAGATGTGGGGTTTTCACTGTGGCGTGGATTGGTGGTGGTACACATGGACCACGCTTCCAGGCCTCTGTGAACATCGCTTTCCCATGTGGGACTTGGGCTAAGGAAGACCAGGTCCAAACGCAGAAACAGTCTACTGGCCGGGGATTTAGCTCAGCAGCGTAAGCGCCTGCCTGGCAATCACAAGGTCATGAGTTTGATCCCCGGTACCAAAAGAAATAAAAAAGAAATAGTCGACTGGTACCGGGAAGAAGTTCAGAAGTGCTCACGAGTCCGCACCTGGGAAGCTTACCTTCACCTGGGAAGCTTACCTCCATCGGAGATCGGAGATCGTGTTTTAGAGAATACTGTTCGTGTGCGTGTGGAAGGCACTTCTGACTCTCCTCCTGGCTGTCTTGTTCATCCCTTGGATTTTGGTTGTGGGCACCTGTGTGAGTAGCGTTCTGGTCTGCCTCTCAGCGCTGTCGCTGTCCGCCTGCTCTCCTTCAGAGTTACATTTGCTGAAATCGCTTGTTTGTTTGTTTGTCGTCCCTGCTCCCACAACTTAGATACTTCCTCATAGCTCCTGTGTCCCTTTCACTCCCACAGCACCTAGTCCGGGGTGAGTGTCTGGTAACGGATCTGCAGAAGGAACCAGTCCTTGCTGTCTAAGCATTTGAAAGGAACACGGAGTTGAGGCCAGTGCCTGTCTCCGCAGGGAGCACTTAGCTGTCCTTTGCTTCAGACCCTGCAGTTATGAACAAGACTCACTTCGGAAAAGGAGAGGTGGTGAAAGCGTCCTAGAGAAGCCCTAGCTTACAGGGCAGAGGAGCCCTGATGGCTCTGCTCACGCCTCACTTCATATCCTTTGCAGAATGGAGATCCTAATCCTTGCGCTTAGAGGGGTGTTGTGGGGATCAAGTGAGGCAGTGTGTAAGAAAGTGCTTTGTAATTTGTAGAGTGCCCTGCAGTTTTAGGTGCGCCATTGTTAGACTGCAGATCTTACAGCAGAATCTGGCCATCGGGTGCTCACTGGGACCCGTGCTGTGCTAGTGCAGAGGGCCTGCGGGGTGTGTGGAGCAGCCCTTGACCAGTCAGGTCAGATCTGCGCTGTGTCAGGCACAGAGGTACCGCAGACTTGAACAGTGGGGTGTCAGTGTCACTGAACACTGAGGGCTTGGAGAGGATTGTGGTAATCAGTGGTAGGTGGTCAGGTTGATACCATAATCCACCCTGTTGTGATCCATAAGCCAAAAGTACAATCAGTGACTTCATAGAAAAACTTGAGGGAGTTGAAGTGAAACACAAACCTTCATAAGTTCCATGTTATCCCGGCCCATGAAAACTCTTTATCAATCAAAGTCCCCCCTCCCAGAAATGTCTGCGCGCTGCCTGAAAGAGTCAGGCATCGCACTAGATCAGATCTCATCCCAGGCGACTGGCGGAGAGGGCAGTTGTATGGTGGTCAGGAGCCTGGATTGGGAGTGGCCTTCCTCACAGTAACCTGGCCTCCTGGTCCCTAAGTTCCCCCTGGAGCAGCTTCCTTCTTTTCCTGTGCCTGCAGCTCCTCTTCAGTGAGGGTCGATGGAAACCCCTTGCAGAGCTGGGGAGTACGCATCAGGCGCACAGCAGCGCCTGGCAGATAAGCGTCCATGGGTGCTAGCTATTATTAATAGCTGTGTGTTAATTGTAGCAATCCAGAGCTACCCATTGGGCAACCTAAATGCTTGTTAAATAAATTTAAAGTTTTAAAGACTCATTTCCCGTCATTAGGCCTTTGTGCTCATTGTCATTAAGATTCAATGGATTTCACAGATTTTCACAGTTAGAAGTCTATTATGTGTGTGTCAAAAGGGAATATGCTTCTGTCTGTAAGTGCTGTTGTGCTCTGTGGGGAAGGAGAAACAATGCGTTCTGGCTCCGGCCTCACATCAGGATTGTGTGGTGCTGAGTGCTGCAAAAGGCTGTTGACTCTGGTGATTGAAGAAATAGTTCTGTTAGCTTCCGTCTCTTAAAATGCTTTGCTGCAAAGTGTCTGAGTTACTGAGGAAATCCTGTCATTTAATTTTGATTTCGACTGAAGGTGAGTTATTTTCCCGTTGCCTCCCTCTCACCACCCTCGAGTGGGCCGTTGTGTGGGGCTCCAGGAGTGGCGCCCCAGATGCATCTACACCATTTCAGGCTGCCTTGTGATGGTCCTGCTTGAAGTCACCCAAGAGTACTTGGATTGCATTTTATTCTAAAAGTCATCCCGACATTTAATTTTAAAGGCAATTTCTGCTTTCCCATGGTAGCAGAGTGCAATGAAGGAAGTTTTCTGAATTTACCTCCTCTTTTCTTTCCCGACGCCCAAATCATAGCCTATTAAAACGAAATATAAAACACTGAGCTGGAGCCTTTGTTTTTGAAAAATTTCTGTAGATTGTTGTTTTGCTTTCAGTAAATAAACTCAGGTTATACAGTACCATAACCATCATAAACAGTAAACATGTAGATGAATATCAAGTAGGTTTTTTCCAGACTATTAATAAAATTCCACAAAGCAGATAAGCTAAATGTTAGTATGTTGAATAGCCTGGTTACTAGGGCTTTAGATGTTAATCATAGTCAGATAGTGGGTTCTTTTTTGTCTTTTTCAAATGGCTGGATGTTTTTTAAATGAACATAATAGTGTATTTATTGGAGGAGGATCTAAAATCATGGAATGTGTCATGTTTCTAATAGTTTCCTTTTTCAATTTTGGTTGTAAATATAGTTACCTTATGCCTTCCCTGGTTATGGAAGGAGTTATGTAGGTAATTGTAAATGCAGCTGAAAAGACCATTTATCACCCTAAACAAACAGAAATCAGGTTCTAGAACCAGATTGAAGAAGGAAATTACATCACACTCTTAAATAAGGAAGTACTGGGCAGAACTGGATGAGTTGTATGACAAAAATGTGCCCCTCCTCCTCTTGTGGATTGCTCCTGAGATTTATTAATGAGATCTGGTGGTAAGGTGAGTGTATCTAGGTTACTGCCTTAAGGTAGTCTGGGAGTGTGTGAGTGTGTGTATTTTTTAAAAGTACTTTAAAGAGACTGCTGTCTGCAAGCTGAAGGCAGGTGATTTCCTCATAATAAAGAAGGTGTGCACTGTGATTTGGGCGTAGCTTTTTTTTTTTTTAAATGAAAGCTACCTTAAGATGAGTTGTAAAAACACAGTGGGTACATTGTAGTCTTCCCAGAGTAGTGTGGAAAAGAGGTAACATTCATTGTTGTGGAAAACCCTCCCCTGATGGCTTCAGGCAGAGTCACAGTAGCAGAAATCAGTGAGAAGGCTGTCTACTTGGGCTCTGGAAATGAGCGTCAGTCTTCTGGCAGTCCCCTCACCCCAGCACAGTGTTCCCCTTGCAGTTCTCCCCTTGGTCCCTGTTGGTCCTCAGCTGACTAACAGCCTGGGCAGAATGACTTCTAGATAGGTCGGGTGCTCTGTCAGTGTCCACTTATTCAGTATGAGCTAGAATTGAACGCTGCTGGGATGGGGCGGCAGACTGGCCCAGCACTAGGACAGAGAGACAGTGCTTTCTGGGAGCGCGGTGGAAAGGAGCGGGCCCTGGGCTCAGTGGATTGGAACAAATTTGGAGAAGACTGAGCCGGAGTGACAGAGACAGGCCAGGGCCATGTGGTAGATAGAGGCCTCGAAGCTGGTGGGTTGGACCCCCTGGCTGGCCTGGGCCACACTGCTGGAAAGGAACGGTCACGGGCCACACATATAAAACATGTAATTATATAAGTAGCAAGCCTGCTTTTGTGTGGCGTTATTTTTATGGCAGCACAGGTAAGGCTCACACGCGTGCCCGGGGAGGAGGTTTTACTCGGGAGCCTTTGCAGGTTCTTGAGCAGGGGAAGAGGTTGGTCTGAGCAGTGTCCCTGGGCATGGTGGCTCTGATACTGTGTGGAGGCAGACGTGGGGCAGACAGGTGCTGGGGACCAGGAGAGTCACGCTGAGAAGCAGTGCGGACGCGCTCCGGGGAGAGGGCAGTAGCATGTGCAGCAGCCCTAACCCAGGTTGAAAGTGACGCCTCAGACTGGGGGCGTGAAGAAGTGAAAAGAGGGGCCCGGTTTAGAGCGCTGAGATGCCAGCAGCCCATCCAAGTGGAAGGGTGTCACTGGACAATGGGAGACCAGAGTGGACGCCTGGGCCAGGCTGGAACCATCTATTCAGGGACTGACTCTATGGAGCTGCAGCCCCAGAAGTGAGTTAAAACTCGGCCAGGAGGGGGAAGGGGGAGAGAAAGACCGAGATCCTCAGAACCCGCAGGATTTAAGTTGCTCTCCTCTCCTGGAATTAAGGACAAAATCGGTGACGGGAGCAGAACAAGGCAGGCCCTATCTAGAGCGGGGACTCAGGCACATTTCACTTGCTAAAAGGCCAAGGTTAGTCCGAGAATGGGAGCCAGGTTGTCACTGCGCTCGTTGGGGCCTGGGACTCTGGTCTGCGGTGCTGCCCGGATCAGCACTTGCTTTGCTCTTTTTCCATTTTGTAACAAGGCCATCTTGTCCTTTCAGCTGTTGACTGTTCCTGTATAGGTGGCTTTGTTGCAGTTGTTTTCCTAAAGAACTGTAAAGCAGAACTGGTTTCCAGTGCTGAGGAGCCAGGTAACATTGGAGACATGCAGCACTAGAGTTCCCTGGTGCAGTGGGCTGAACTGGTTTTTGTTTTTTGTTTTTTTCTCTCTATGTATATATCTTCTTCTGTCTCTGTCTGTCTGTCTCTCTCTGTCTCTCTCTCACACACACACACACACACACACACACACACGGCATACACAGACTGAATACTGGATTTTCAGAGGTAGAACAGCATTTCAGGTGGTTTCCTGCCTCACTTTACAGTCTGAAGCAGAATGTTTTAAAAGATTCCTTCCTTCTGAATCTATGGGCTGTTGCTCCTTTTGGATCCCGAGCTTGAAGTTATTTTCCTGAAGAAGAGAACATGGCAATTATATCGCCCTCTCCACTGCTGCCATGCAAGCGAGTAGGAAGCCGGACGGTTTCATAACACGGCCCATTCACAATTCCCCATTGAGATTTAGAGGCAGGTCACCTTCTATGAATACACAAAGACACTATTGTGGTCAGAAGTGAGCTGGCTGAGCGAACACAATTCTTTTTATACTAAAAAAATTTTTTTCTTAAGAAAGCTAACAAGTAGGTGATGGAAACAATGAATAAAAAATAACTTTCTCTAGAACGTATAAATGATTTTAAGTGACCATTGAAATGTAAGTTTAGAATTCCGAGGCAGTTTCAGCAGAGGCCATCGTTACACAATCGTCCTGTTGAGAGCTGCAGATGGGATGGCACAGGAGGCTGACGCAGTAATTACTAGTAGTACTCGTTGGCTGGCCGACAGGTGGGGGCTGGGCCTCGGAACCCCACAGCACTTCCCTGTAATCCGGATGAACAGTCTCCCAACGTGTGCTTCCAGAAGCCTTAACTACCAGATTCTTCTTCCTCTCTTGCCTTTCAGTGTTTTATATTACCACAGATTCTTTCCCCATGGTCTGCCAGTGCTAGTAGAATGCTTAGAAAAAGCACGACAGCCACTGGGCTGAGTACCCCAAGAGAAAGGCTGGCCACTGTTGTAGATTGGCTTTTAAGTTTTTATATAGCTTACCTGATGGTAGGTAGCACACTTGCTCCGTTCCTAGTCCAAAATCCAGCCCTCAAAGACCTCCCAGTGAATGGATTTCTTCAATGGCAGATTTTTTTTTTTTAAATCATGTGTCTTTGAGAAGCTGATTTTAAGAAAACTAATGCTTGGCTATATTGAAGTAATATTTTAAATGTGTCATAAAACCACTGCTAGCATGTCCAAACAGCTGCTGGCTGGCAAGGAGACAGAGAGCTGGTCCCTGGGATCCACTCCTCTTGTCACCAAAACCTTTACCCAGTGATACACTACAGTCTTTTAACATGCAAAACACACAGAAATAAACTTGCCTCTTCTAGACCTTTGCCTCACACCCTGTATCTGCTCCGTTGACGTCGATGGTAGGAATTAGATGGTATGAATTAGATGGGATGAGACAATCTTTCCCTTAACACTCATCCTCGGAGCGCCTACTAACTCGATGATTAAAAGGTGATTGGGATGCAGCCTGTGTCCCTGAGCTCACGGTCTGGTGTGAGGTGACAGATTCGTAAATAATAGATCTGCAGTTGAGCAATTGTAGAACCCTCGTGCCCCACCCACAGAGGTGGCGCTGGCACCTGTGCAGCATCCGAGGTTCAGCCTGGCGCCAGCGCTTGGCGGGTACACAGATATTCAGGGAGAGTGAGAAAGTGTTGTCACTTATGTATGTGTCCACTTCCCAGAGGGTCCTCGCACAGTGGACGGTACTGTGGCATCTGAGGAAGTGAATTCAGTATCTCAAGGCTGCAGAAACTGGTGCTGACTGGCACTCAGTGTGACAAATACTAAAAAAGGAGATTAAAAAGAGACCCTGGCGGCTCTGGACCGTAACATCGGACAGGGAGGGCTCCTGACGTTTAGGAGGAATGTCCTCAGCCTCTGTAGTTAGCAGCCAGGCAGGGATGTGAAACACCGGCATCTGGCGAGGGAGAATGTTAAGAATGTACCTGTGAGTTTGTCTTTGGAAGGGAGGGAGGACTCAGTCCCCGGCTGCTGTCGAAGCCAGTGATCTTGCATTCTTGCAAAACTCAATTTTCACAGGATAATGGAAATTAGATTCTTCACATACGACCTTTTTTTTGGAGGAAGTAAGAACTGGAGAATGTCTTCATGGCCAGGACAGATGCCAAGTAAACGCCAGGCTGCCGGGCAGTGGGCACCAGGCCTGCAGAATCTCTTGTTGAAGTGTCGAGTTTTGCTGTGTAGCAGGCTGCAGTCTGAAGCACACTGTGTTTCTGAATTTACTGTGTTAGCATGGGGGAAGTAAACCAGATTCGCTGGTGGGTCTCGCCCAGTACAGCCCGACCTTGGAACAGTGGTGGCCAGATGATGGCAGGTATGGTGTTTTCTTCTAAGACAGAAGCTGTTAATGTCGAGTTTCCTTTTTTCTAAACCAGAACCTCGGTGTTCGGGTTTCATTGCAGTGTGGACACTTCGTGCTAAGTAAGTGGGTTTTGGGTTAGAGTTTGGTGTATGACTCTAAAAGGTTTGCCATCCTGCCTTAGAAGGTTGGTTTAATGGGGTCCAGGGGTTGGGGTGCTTTGGGAAGGGAGCCTGATCTGTTTCTCTGATGATGGATTGGTCCTCATTCTGCAAACACATCTCCCAGTCTTGGGTCACTGTGTAGATATATCGATACATACATAGATGTACGCAGATATGCATGTAATATTGGGGTGTACATTTACCCTCATCAGAAGTAAAATGTGAAGGCCTGCAACTGGATTTTTCTCCTCCTTCACATCCCTCAATTCTCTAACATTAACATATCTATGCCATAATTGAGAGTATCGTAAGACAGATTTCTGAATTGCTCCCTGATTCCCTCTCTGTCCTCTTCTCAATCCCCTCAGGGAATAAAAGCCACAGGCTGACTTCAGCCCCTGGGCTTCACAGACTCGAGACATCCAGGGTCAGGCACAATGTCCACAGCGGGAGTTGCTGCTCAGGAGATTCGAGTCCCGCTGAAGACCGGGTTTCTGCACAATGGCCAGGCCCTGGGGAGCGCCAAGACCTGCTGGGGCGGGCGCAGTGAGCTTGAAAAGTAAGTGGAGGGTGCGATGTCGCCGGCTTCGGTATGACAGTGATGTGACCAGGCACAGAGGGAACAGTGGCTGCTCCAGTGTGACTGACACATTTTCCTTCTTTTCCTTTCCTTCCAGTACCTTCTTAAACATCGACCCCATCACCATGGCCTACAGCCTGAGCTCTGCAGCCCCAGAGCACCCGCCATCTGTCAGTACGTATCCTGGCACCCTGGAGGGGGGACGTGGGACCAGGAGAGGGCGCTGGCCTGGCCTGGCCTGGCCTATCCAAGGTGGAAACCTGAGCGCTGTCCGCCAATAGTTTGACCCCCTAGTGGCAGCAGGTTCTGAAGATAGTTGTGTTTTTCTGGACCTAACCCGTGCTGTCCCCTGCTGGGCTGCACTGCCATCGTAACGTTTTGACACTTCAGACAAGATCTCAGCTTCTTAGTAATAGTGACACCAGGGTGGAAGTGTTAGGTGAAGGTGGTATGAGTGTTCACCATGGCCTGGGACGCGGTCTACCAGCTCTGGGGATGTGCCCGGCCGACCCTAGATGTCTGCAAGCCCATGCTCAGTGGTCGGCTGTGCTGGCTGCAAGGACTTTCCTTCCCTTTCTCGCCGGCCCGGCCTGCCCCGCCCCGTGTGGTTGTGTCTTACACAGCGAGGCCAGTGTAGCTTGGTACTCGAGGAAATCACCCACTGCTGCGTCCCGCAGGTTTTGCACATGTCCCAGAGCCTGCCTGAGCCTTGCAGGTGTGCGCCACATGTGTGGCCGAATGGGATGGAGGAGGTGACTTGTCCTCTGAGCCGGGCCACACACGTTCACCATCCCGTGGCTCTGGTTAGCCCTGAGGTGATGCCACGGTGTCCCCTGCCAGGAAGCAGTGTGGGTCCTCATGAACACCCCTTGTCCATTCCAGGGCACCCCGCGCAGTCTGCTCTGATGACCGGCCACCGCTTTGCAGAAGCCGGGCCTTCTCGCAAGGCCAGCCTGCCCCCGCTCATCATTCCCCCGAGTGACAACTTGGGCCCTCGAGAAGACAGCCACATGCTGGGTGGCATTAAGAAACTCTCGGTGAACGGGGTCTGCCCCGCCACGCCACCGCTTACCCCAGGGAAGACCTGCCCCTCTTCGCTCCTGCCGAGTGCAGCACTCTGTGAGCGGGGCTCCAGGCCCCTGCCCCCGCTGCCCATCTCCGAGGCGCTGTCCCTGGACGAGACAGACTGCGAGGTGGAATTCCTGACCAGCTCAGACACCGACCTGCTCCTGGAGGACTGCGCGCTTTCCGACTTCAGACATGACCTTCCTGGCAGGCGGAGCTTTCGCGGATGTGGACAGATCAACTACGCCTACTTTGACACCCCTAGCGTTTCCGCGGCAGATCTCAGCTTCGAGTCTGACCCGCATGGGGAGCTCCCCGGTGCCCACCTGCCTCCCCCCCAGGCCCACCGCAGGTTAAGGAGGTCTCACTCAGGCCCTGCCGGCTCCTTCAACAAGCCTGCCATCCGCGTATCCAGCTACATGCACAGAGGCTCGCCCAACTCCGACGAGGACAAGCCTGAGGTCCCCCCCAGGGTCCCCATCCCGCCCCGGCCAGTGAAGCCAGATTACAGAAGGTGGTCGGCAGAAGTGACCTCCAGCACCTACAGCGACGAGGACAGGCCTCCCAAAGTCCCCCCAAGAGAACCTTTGTCCCGCAGCAACTCCCGCACACCGAGCCCCAAAAGCCTTCCATCTTACCTCAATGGGGTCATGCCCCCGACCCAGAGCTTTGCCCCGGACCCCAAGTACGTCAGCAGCAAGGCTCTGCAGAGGCAGAACAGTGAGGGCTCCGCCAACAAAGTGCCCTGCATCCTGCCCATCATCGAGAACGGGAAGAAGGTGAGCTCCACGCACTACTACCTGCTGCCCGAGCGGCCGCCCTACCTGGACAAGTACGAGAAGTTCTTCAGGGAAGCCGAGGAAGCCAGCCCCGGCGCCCCGCTCCAGCCTTTCCCTGCTGACTGTGGCGTGGTCTCAGCCACAGAAAAGATGGACTCCAAGACAAAACCCGAGCAGAGCGGCCACACGAAACGCAAACACTTGTCCTACGTGGTTTCTCCCTAGACTTGGGGGGCGTGGGGTGGCGGAAGTGACACAGGAGGAGGAGTTCTCCGTCTTCCAGCTTGAGTTTCCCAGAACAATCGGGCAGATTGCAGAACGAAACAGTTGAACTCCGTGCTAAGGAGAACAGCGGAGAGCAGTTGTGAGGTGCTGTTGTACTGGGAAAAGTTTTTTTCAAGTCTGAATTTAAAGATGTGATAGTGGGGAGGGAGGACGGGGAAGCCTTGGTATGTGCTATGCTATACGCCTGTATAGGAACTTGTGGTGTAACCCTAGACCATAGCTGCAGGTTAACTGATTAGTTACTATCTTAGAGTAATATATATTCAGAATAATGAAAACTAAGCCAGAGCAGTGGCTCCTGACAGGCCGGAAATTGAGCAAATGGAAGCAAAAAACAGTATTCTTCAGAATCATTCAGAAAAATTATTTTCATTTAGTGCGTTGGAAGATTTCTGGCTTAGGCCTGCTAGATTTTGTTCATTTATTTTTGCAAGTAGTCTCGTGGAGGGCAGGGTGCACGGCCCGGCCATGTCTGTGCCTGCCTGTCTCAGAACATCCCAAGACTTACACTTCTGGGGTGCACGTTTTTGTCTTGTGGAGCGGAAGGACAGCAGTCTGTCCAGAACCATGTCGCCACCTGTACACCTCTCACATCTTGAACAAAGCAAAGATAAGAGGATCCACCAGTAATTTTCCTTACGACTCCCACTGACTCGACACAGGGAAGTGGCCCACTGTGGCGTGGGCCGCAGGGACAGTGGGACCTGTCCGAGTCGGACACAGGCGCGTCAGGCACCAGGGTTCAGGGTGTCCCTGCTGCAAAGGGGTGCGGCAAGGAGCTGCGGTCAAGAGTTACTGTGTGGGGTGCGTGTTGTGTTTTTTGTGTTTTTTTTTAGACTGTATTAATAAACAGATACAACACAAGCTGGCCTTGTGTTGCTGGTTCCTATTCAGTATTTCCTGGGAATTGTTTGCTTTTCAAGTAAAACACTTCTGACCAAGAGCACAGTATGTCTTAATGCCAGAGGTCCCACGGGCATCTTCCTGCATTGACACCCTCCCGGCCGGCTGCTTCACTGCCCCCGACGTTGCTGTCTTCATGTCCGCTGCCGCGTTTATCCTGCTCGGATAAGCACGAAAGAGAAGGTGCTCGCTGAGAGAGGAACATGACCGCGATGTTCTCCTAACAGTTCAACAAGCCGTTTACAGTTTAAACTGCTGAATGATGTTATTTGAGCTATTTAAAGCTTATTATATTTTAGTATGAACTAAATGAAGGTTAAAACATGCTTTAGAAACATGCACTGATTTCTGCATTATGTGTACAGTATTGGACAAAGGATTTTATTCATTTTGTTGCATTATTTTGAATATTGTCTTTTCATTTTAATAAAGTTATAATACTTATTTATGACACCATCAGTAATGCTTCTTTCCTTCGGCCCTCGTGAGATGTCTCAGTGTGCCAACCCTGTTATTTCTAACAGGAGGGAAGATTCCCTAAGGTTTCTGTTGGAACTTACTGTCATTTTCTAAAAGTCAAGTTGAGGGGCTTCATTACAGAAGGTGCTGTTTGCATTTACCTGTCGTGAGGAACGTGGATTTGATTCCGGTGTTGCTATCCAGACAGTTCCATCCAGGAAATGCAGATCGGGTCAGGCCCCCGCCGCCTTGTTCTGGGGGTGGTAGCCCCTGTGGCCCAGGCTGACACTCCACCCTTGCCTGCTTCTGAATGGGGGGCAGGTGACAGGAAGGCCTGCTCCTCCTCTCTCTGGAGGGGAGGGAGGGGCGTTTCAGCGGCACACAGACAGCAGAGCCTGAACCTAGTGAGGGCCCTGTCTGCGAGCTGTCCAGCAGTCATCCGTCTGACCACAGGTGGGGACCGCACTGAACGGTCGCACTAGGCCCAGGCCGGATCCTGGAAGACAGGAGTCCCTTGTGGGTCAAAGCAGTGCGACTCGGCATCAGAAGGGTGACAGGTGAGCAGGGAGGTGTGAGCAGAGGAGCGGGTGAGTCTGCCTGGCTGAGGCCCTGCAGCAGGAATACGCTGGGCAGGTGCCAGAGCCGCACTCCCTGGCTGGGTGAGGGAAGAGGGCAGCAGAGGAACATGGTGCGGTCCCTGATGCCTCTTAGGAAAGACAACCGGGCTGGCTGGCACGGGGAGCCCTGCAGAGCAGTGGATGTGACAGGGATGCCCAAGGCAGAGGCCGTGTTAGCACAGGAGGCCAGACCCGGGCGGGGGCGGGGGAGCGGCGGCTTCAGCAGAGCCCTGGGAGGTGGCAGCAGCAGGCACCCAGAGGACTGGAGGCAGCCGCCCCCCTGCAGCTTGGCACACTCGAGTGCCTGTCGGGGGACTTGGTGCAGCACTTCTGGCCCTTTGCAGCTCCTGTCCCCACCTTCCCTTTGTCGTGCAGGCGAGAGGATCTTCGGTTCCAGCTTCCTTCCCTCTTGATTTTGCACGAATTATCTTTTCTGTCATTTTTCCCAGCCACACAGATGTGCCTGGCTGCCATGCTGACGGCCCACAGCAGGGACAGTGCAGGGCGCCGTTTGTCACTGGCTGAGCCCAAGTCCCCGTGGCTAGGTCAGTCTCAGCCCGTTGGACCCGGTGTCGCTCTGTTCATGCAGGGCAGGCGCCCACCGAGACCTACAGGGTCTGGCAGCGAAGTGCTGGCTGGAACTGGGGAGCCCAGGCTGTGGTCCTGACCGCTCAGTCTCCACCCTGATGCCCGAGAGCCCCACAAGCCCCATGCGCCCCACACGCCCCACGCGCCCCTTCAGTGCTGTGAGCATGCCGCCTCCCGCCGCACACAGACGCGGGGCTGGAAGGGCCTCGTGAGCCAGCTCGGGGTTCACAGGCCCAGTCGCCTCTGCTGCAGGAATCGGGCTGCCTGCCTCGCCCCAGCAGACTTCACAGCCACGCTGAGGAAGCAGGGCTGTTTGTGTGTATTCCCCTCTAGGTCTCCAGAGCGGTCTCTCTGATGCTATGAAGAGTATCTTTAGGAGACTGTCTCCTCACTGCGAGGGGCCTCGTTAAAGAGCGGAAGAAGTCTTCTCAAATAATCAAGTTCGCTACCCAGAGAGCTGCATCCCGGGCCATGACAGTGTTGGGGCCGGGCCGGGGCGTGCCTTTTGCTGCTGAGCTGCGTCCCCAGCCCCCAGATTGAAATGTGGGTTACGCTGCTCTCCGGTTAGTTCGTTTCTTCACATAATTAATAGTCTTAGGATACACTGGAGGTTTTTCCTTCAAAGTAAGCAAAGCTTCCCACAGTAATTTCATACATAAGGTTTTTAAACTTTATCTTGATACACAAGGTTTTTAAACTTTATCTTGGAATAATTATAGACTCACTTTTCAAAAATCGGAAAGGTCTTCTATCCTCACTACCCAGAGTTCGTGATGATAACATATTATCAAATCCGAGAAGTAACACTGGCCCAGTAGTCTTCTATCTTTTTATGTGTGTGTGGTACTGGAAATGGAACTCAGGACCTCATGCTTGACAGGCAGGCACTGTGCCCCTGTGCTAAATCCCCAGCCTCTCAATACTCTTTTTTTTTTTTTTGATACTGGGGATTGAACTCATGACTGCCTGCTTGCAAAGCAGGTGCTTAAGCCACTGAGCTAAATCCTCAGCCCTCTCAATACTCTTATCTAGAAGAAGTTACTATCAAGATGAACTGTAGGCCGGGTGTGGTAGTGCATGCCTATAACCCCAGCACTCAGGAGGCTGAAGCAGGAGGAGGAGTGCTGTGAGTTCACGGCCAGCCTGGGCTACATAGTGAGTTCAAGGCTGGCCTGGATGATAGAGAAATAACCTGTCTCAAAAATAGAACTTTGGTTCTTATTTATTTATTTAGAGACTGGGTCTCGCTATGCAGTTCAGACTGGCCTTGAGCTTTGTAGCCCAGCTGGTTTCAAACTCACACCAATCCTCCTGCCTCAGCCTCCTGAGTGCTGGGATTACAGGGGTGCCCAGGTTTGGTTCTACTTTTAACAAGTAATTTAGAAATTAACTTTGGCATTCTGTTAGGCATTTTCTAAAAAAGTGAATGAAACTTTAAAAGGTGTTGTCACGTGAAGATACGTGATGCCCGTTCTACGGAGCGGGGTTGTGTGTTGACTTCAGTCTGCCAGGACTTACTTCCTCCATTGAGGCAGCCTAGGAAAGACTTTCAAATTTGAGAATTCATGAATCGTTTTTCCTTAAAGGCCTCCAGATAATCCATAGGCTTAAAGCTCCACAGGTTTTCATCTGCAGTGTGTAACAAGCCAGGAGGCAAAGGTGTTAATCTCTAATCCGGTCAAAGCTTTGAAGTAGTCCTGATCTACAGAAAGAAAGTTTTGTTCAAACTCCAGCACACTCAGGGACTTGTCTCTGCAGACTGGGTCATTTGACAAAATGCTCTGGCCCCCTTGCACCGCTGCATGGGACTCACAGCCCCTAAGAGCAGCTTCGGGCTTTCTTTGCGTAAAGTAAATCTGGAGTCTGGTAGGAGGTGCCAGTGTCTCCACACCGGGCGGGCCTCACCTCTCCCCCGCAGCACCACAGACCAATGATTTAGGTTTGTCCGATGCAGCGTGCTTTGGGGGAGGATGTGATTCTTCTTGCTTTTTCACGTGACAGTGGCAAACTTCAAGACACTTGTACCTGAGCTGCCAGGACTCTGCTACTGCAGCATGTCTGAACACGCTCCCTCTGCCTGGAATTCAGAGTACTGAACACACTTGTGTGCATGTGTGTTTCTGCACCGAAGCAAATCAAGTGCGTCAGAGCGGCCCCACAGCTGTCACTATTTGTTCCTCAGTGTCCTGCGCCACGTGACAGCAGGTCGGGTTTGGGTGCTGGGAAGAGCTGGCAAAGATCGTTCCAAGTACCGGTCTGCACCTGTCTCTGGAACAGTGCTGCTGTCAGCCCCCACCCCGGCCTAGTATCTCTCTTAGGCCATTGCCTGTCAGGGGTTCCAGACACCTACCAGGAACCAGCCTTGCAACCCACCAGCATCCACCCACAAGCGCCAGTCTGCCCCTTTTCCCGAGAAATGGCAGAGTCGCATCCCCAAAGAACTGGTCCTGAGGAGTGCATGACAGCCTGCTCTTGCACAAAAACACGCCACCTGCGTTCCTTGCAGATAACTCTGCATCTACGTCAGTGAACATCTCAATCGCACGCTTGCGTGGATTTCCTCAGTTTGTGGTCAGGAGGGCCTCGCCCAGCTCCTTCCCGGCCCTCCTGCTTCCTCACCCTCCCCGCTCTGTCAGTCATGGTGAGCTGTGTCTTTCTGGCCTCAGCACCAGCCTTTCTTCTGGCTGCACCTCGGAGCTGCCTCAAGCACAGCACGAAGAAAGCTGCACTGTGTGTGTCCTGAATTCCCGGCTGGCCTTGTGTTCTTGGATGAACCATATCCTTGTGCACAGTGTTTCTGCTCCATCATTGATGGGAGTTCTTGGCCGAGCAGAAGCCAGCTGACAGTTCCTGCAGCTGGGGGTGATGGGAGCCTGCTCGCCAGCTCCGGGCTGCAGAGGCAACTCGGGCACCCACGGCAGCGCCAGAGCCAGCACCAGCACCAGCGCCAGCGCAGGACGAGACTTGTCCGTGCACCGCCTGGTCCCTGCCCGGAGCCTCTAATTACATGTCTGCTGTTTGCCGGAGCCCAGGTGGCCCGCACCCCCGAGCCCAGCAGAGATAGCACGGCCTGCTCCCCCGGCCAGCACAGGGCACCTCCAGCCCGGGCGCCACTCAGTCACCCCTGCGTGCCCACATTCTAAAGCAAACAACAGCCTATTGAACCACGTGTTTTTTAAAATCACTGCCACAGCTTTGTCTTCCTGTAGACATCAAGCCCCAACTCTTGTTTTTACATCTCAACTCTGCATTTGCCCAAGTGCAGGCAGGACTCTGCAGCGCTTTCCCCCCACAGTGGCTTCGTCTCTCGAGGGTGCCCTGCGCACCCCACGTGCTTGCAGATTGCTCTTGCAGTGCCCATTTGTCAGGGCCTCGCTGTTTGTGAGCACTGTGCAGGGCACAGCACAGGATCAGCCGTGAAGCCAAGAGACTTTATTCAAAGTGCAGAGGGGCTAGGTGTGGTAGTGCCTGCCTGTGATCCCAGCTGCTTGGGAGGCCGAGGCAGGAGGGTCACAAGTTTGAGACCAGCCTGGGCAACTTAGCAAGACCCTGTCTCAAAAAATAAAAAGGGCTAGGGCTGCATCTCAGGGGTAGAACACCCTGGGTTTCATCTTCAGTGCTAACAAAAAAGGAAACGGGATGGCTGTGTGGTCCAGTGGTAGAGCATATGCTTGGCAGGTGCGAGGCTCTGGGTTCAATTCTCAGCACAAAAAACACAGAACAGGAGGAAATCTCTCTCACACCGTGAAACATAATACTTGGCTGTCGTGTCAAGAATATCAGTGTGTGGGAGGATTTGGAGGCCGCAAGCCAGAAGCCTGTTTTTGTGTTTTGTGTTTGAAGTTACATTTTTCCCCTTCCCAAGTCAGTTGGTGCTGAGTCAGTTCAGTGTTCCTTTTGCGAGAATTCAGACTTTGACAACAACAGATCGCCATTTGTCTCCCAGCAAGATGAGGCATATAAGAATCTCCTAAAGAAACCGACTTGCCGACACAATGTTCCTTTAATTTTCTTCCTCCAAAATCCGAGTTAGTCTATGGGCTTCTCTTCTTATGCACTTTTCCTGCTGAATTGCGCAGGCACAGACGCTGCTGTTTCGAAGTCACTGTTGTAGACAGTTTTCTCCCAACAACCCTGGCACAGGGAGGGAGGTCTTCCGCCTGCCCAGTGTGCATTATAACTCCGTCCTCAGTCCCCGCCCAGATGCCCATTTCCATCTATACAAACTCACCCTATTCTTTCTGAATCATACTAGATGCCACGCCCGCAGTGGCGCACAAACTCCGAAGGGTGTTGTAGACGGCAGCTGTGTCTCGGCACGAGCTGTGGCTGACTTAGAAGTGCATTCGTGGGCCAGGGATTTAGCTTAGTGGCTTAAGCACCTGCCTGGCAAGTGCGAGGTCCTGAGTTCAATCCCCGCTACAAAAAAAAAAAAAAAAAAAGAAGTGCATTCGTATTTTCTGGAATTGTCCAGCACCTCACTCCTCCATAACTGAGCCTGGCTGGAAACTGCACAGAAAAGCGTCTTCTAAAGTTTGCCAGCCTAATATGGAGGCTATGTGTTTTCAACTCCTTCTCTGGCTTTAGATTCTGATCTTGGAGGTCTTTGTCCTGTAAGTGCAACTCTCAACCAAGACCAGGGACTCCGTGAAACCCAGATGGTGCAGTGTGCACTGTTTTATAGCTAGCCAGGACAGAAATGTCCTGGGGTAAAAGGAACGCCGCTACCCAGAGCCCAGCAGAGGGCCCCTGCACTCCTGCTAAACGCCTAAAAATAGGAAATGAGGAATAAAGCCACACCTGGAAATCGGCCCGTCGGATGGCTTCAGGCAGTCAGGAGGCTGGGAGGCAGAGAGCCTGGTCTGCTTGGTGGAGAAGTTAGAACAGAGGGAAAGCAGACTACGGCACACAGGGAAGGGAGGCGACTTCCGGGGCAGTGCTGTTCTAGGGCATGAGGATCGGGAAGGAAACCCGTGGGGTGATTCTCTGGGGACGTTTGGGACTGTCGGCCAGCCAGCTTTGCCCTCTCTGCCTCAGCGAGTAGCATCGTTGGCCAGTGCACTGGGCACTCACGCCTGGGCAGCCAAGTGGCGGGAGACCTGGGAAATGGCGGGAAGGCTAGTCCCGGAGAGGCGGAGAGGCGGGAGCTGCGGGACCTGTTAAGACCTCAGAGGGGCGGGGCCACCTTCCAAACCAGGCAAGTCTAGGTGAAGCCGCCACAGGACCCAGGCTATCTCTGGGTGCTTAATGACCCTCCAGAGGAAAATGCACCACACCTCAGGAGGTGACAGAAGCCACCACACCGTGATGTATCATCCATGACATTCAGCATATAATCAAAATTTACAGGGCATGCAAAGAAACACATTCCATCATCAGGAAGGGAAGTTGTCAGAAGACAGCGACCCACAGGAGGTCCAGAAAGTGGCCTGAGCAGGGTTCTGAAATAACTCTATTATAAATACACTGAAGACTTCCGAGAAAAGATATACACAATGGGTGAAGGTACAGGGCACCATCAGGAATGACGTGGTTTCAGGAGTAAAACTTATAAAAAGTAAATAAATAAAAATCTTAGAACTGAAAAATGGAACTGTTAGATTATTCTGGCACAATAGAGAAGCAGAAGTACACAATGAACAGGTTTATTGAGTTAGGACGTGGGAAGGAGCACACAGCCCATGGCGGCTGTGCCGTCTCCTTCGACCGGAATGTCCCTTACATATGTAAGGGACATATGTAACCTCTGACGAGGGGTGGAGCTTAGGGCGGACACTGATGACGCGCCAGGAGCTGTTGGAATTTTCTTCGTGTGCACTGGGAAAGGAAAAAGGAAGTTGTAATAGGGGGAGGAGGAAGTGACCTCGGTAAACATCCACCGCCATGATGTCCTGTAATTTATTCTAGGGCAAAACTGTTTCAGGAACATCTGGAAAAAACATTTGTTTTCTCAAGTTGACAGCAGGTTGGTCACTGCCAAAGAAACAAACAGTAGACAGAAAGGAAAAGGAACAGCGCAGAGAGGAAAAGGACTGGAAAATCATCCCGGGACAGCAGGAAGTAGATGTATAACTTCTAAACCACTTAACAAATATAAATTGTAAATACATATACATATATATAGCCAACAAACGGCAAGGAAGAGGGAAAGTTTAACCTAAAAGAAAAACATGCTTAAAAAGTAACATAAAGTAAGACCCTAGGAATAACTGGAAACATGTTAATAATCCACAAAAGGGGGATGAATTACATTCATTGTTTGAAAGGTTTAGGTTTTCAGGTTAAGTGAGCCACGGATGTCTGTGTTACTTACAGAAGGTACATGTAAAGAGAGATTTTACGTTGGCGGGGGCCGCTGTTCAGTGCGCATGACAGGAACACCCATTAACTGTGGCTTAGGAGGGCACCTGTGTTCTTCTTGAGTAAGAGGCCTGGAGCGTAGGGCTGCTGGTGCTGGGTCAGCAGCCTGGGGATGGAATCTCAGCAAGTCATCGGCTTTCTGTTCCCAGGCACAGAACAGCTGCCAAGGATCCAGACATTGCACCCACACAGAAGGCAGGCATAGGAGAGCAGCAACACCTGTGACAGTGCCCGCTTCTGGGAAAAGCGGACAGTTCTCCGAGCACTCGACAGTTGTGTCACACACGGAGCGGGGATGTCAGCCTTAGTTTTTATAGTAAAAATAGAGAGGAAGGTATTTGAAGTGAGTACTTTGTAGCACATGGGTAGCATCTCCACTCGACTAAACAATAGGGCAGAAAAGACCTACCAGGCAAAGCCTGGCGACAGGCTGAGAACAGAGCAGCCCCGAGGCGCAGAGATGGCTGCCCAGTAGCCCAATCTGTAGACATGCTCGGTGGACTCAGCGCCCACCTCTGAACCCTGCTCTGTGAAGGCTGAAGACTAAAAAGATTCTTGGGGCGCCTCTGGGCAGAGTGCCCGTGTGGACCACACTCTGCCTCCAGCCGGGAAGCAGAGCAGGGTGGAGCCTCACTGCCACCCAGACCATGGAGCCACGCACACAGGAACAGTGTGGCGGTGGCCAGACTCCGCACCTAGGGTCCGGGCAGCAGCTCTGTGGCTAGATGCGGTTGCTATGACAACACTGCATGGCAGTGGCAGCCCCTGGGACCAGCCTCTCTGAGCCAGTCGAAGCTGCTGAGATGCACGGCTGAGCTCAGCGTTCCAGGGGAGGCCTCCAACTTCCCTCCTCATTCCCCAGGAGTTTACGATGCGCACCTGACTCCCTGTACTAAACCCCTCGCCCCTTAAAATACACAATGGTTTCCGTTTCCGGCACAGAACCCCGGAACTGATACTGGTCCAGTCACACACGTGCACACGCAGACCCTTAGGTTACTTTCTGAAGCAAATGCAAATTCTCTCTAAGAAAGCTCTACTTCAGTCCAAGCCTCAGCGGATCCCCACAGAGTGAAAAACAAAAGGGAGGAAATGAAAACTGTCCAAGCAAAACCCAGCAAACACACAGTGGGCAAAGCACCATAAACAAGAACAGCAGGACCCAGAGCCCGCGGCCAGGACCGCAGACCGATTCAGCGTCACCCGGCACAGAGTGCCGCGTTAAGTGCTGAGCGTGACTAAGGAAACATCTGCACAGAAAAACGGATTAAACAGGAACAGAGCACCGTAAAGGCTATAGACACCGACTAATGTTACGTCCAGATGGGACACAGCCTAAGCATCACGAGCACGACGCGGGACCTGGAGATACTACCCAGGACGCAGCACGGAGAGAGATCAGAGCGAAGACCTCAGGGAGAGACGGGGAGGACAGGACGGAAGGATGCGAGTTACGCTTTCGGTAAGGAGAGGCTAGAGGGAAGGGAGAAGTGATATTTGAAGACAACAGGTGAGAATTTTCTAGAGCTGCTGGAACAGTCGGTGATAATCAGGGGGTGCCTGTCTGTCGGTGGCCACGTGCACACGTATCTGCTCTAGTGTGTTTCGCTTTGGTTTGTTTTGGTGGATATTGCCAGAAAGCTTTCCAAAGTGCAGAAAATGTGGTACCTAACGCAATGGAATACTACTCAGCCTCAAACAGGAAGGCGAGTCTGACATGCGACGCTCTGTCGATGGATCCTGAAACACTACATCAGTGAAAAAAGCCAGATGCGAAGTCCAGTGTTGGATGGTTCCACTTTCATGCAATATCATAAGAGATGAATCCATAAGGAGGAGCACGGAATAGAGGTCACCAGGGGCTGGGGACAGGGGCAAGGCAGTCTAGGGTCTCCTTTGTGGTGGTGACAGTGTTCTAGAACTAGATAGAGGTGACCCAGCCTAGCACTGTGGGTCTAGTAAATGCCACTGAATCCTGGGTTTTAAGATGACTGATTCTATGTTACATCGACTTCTGCTCAATATGAAGAAAAAAATTTCAACACGAAACAGCAAAACAAGGAGATTTAGAAGCAAACTGTATCTAACAGTGAACATTAGATAATTCCAGGTCTTCACAAACATGAAGTGAGGAGAGGGGAAGAGGAAAGGCCTCAGTCTAATGATAATTTGTATCTAATGGTATTTTAGAAGAGCTACAGGCCAGGCATGGCGGTGCACATCTGTGAGCCCAACTCCTTGGGAGGCTGAGGCGGAAGGGTCACAAGTTCAAGGGTCACAAGTTGCAGGTTTGGCAACTTGGCAAGAACTTGTCTCAAAATAAGAAATAAAAAGGGGTGATATGGAGAGCAGTGGTCTGGTGCCAGGACTTGATTCCCAGTACTGCTCAAAAAACAAGAACAGTAACACGCTAGTGAACAGGAAGTTCCCAGACCGGAGGCCACGGAGGCAGGAACACTCACCGCTCCCAACTGCTCTGAAAACTCGGTGCATCTCAAGCAGAGCACCCACAGGCCCGGACCCCTGGGCTTGACACCCTGATTCTGTCACCGGGAGCAGCCTGAGCAGCCAGGGGTCCTGGAGACACCTGGCCCGGGCAGTCACGACACGATCGGGATCATGCACTGATTTAAATATTCTGACACCTGGATTCCCACACCTCATTTCCTCCCACTGCGGCCCGGTACAGGTGATTTTTTTTTTCCCCCAGGTGATATATTTTAAGACTCTTCTGGAAAGGGCTCCCCCGACTCCCTGAGGGCACCAGACAGGCCTATGACACCAAAGCAGTCCGGGAAAGAAAACCTGCCCAGCTCACAGCAAGGGGTCGCCCTGAGTGGCCGCTGGACACACGCATCTGAGCCCCGGGCAGCACCAGAAGGCCACCAGGGCCTGGCACACTCAGGGCCCTGCACACTGAGCACGCTGGAAATGCACGGAAGCAGCTCCCTGGTGCCGTCAGAGGAGCAGCACTTGTTTCCGGTGGCCTGGGCCACGGTCCCATCCTCTCTGCATGGCAGCTATTTCACAACTAGGACTTTTAATTAAAAATAGAGACTGATAATAGCACAGGAGGAAACAGAAAAACGATTGGCTGCATGTATGAAAATTAAAACCGGCCTGCTCTTGATTCATGGAATTTTCTAGAAGAATTACACCTGTTCAATGAGTTAGGCACAAATTTGTCCTAAAACTTTTTTTCCTTTCTTTTGCTGGTGAGGGTGGTATGAGGATTGAGCCCAGAGCCTGGCACAGGTGAGGCAAGCACCCCACCACTGAGCTGCATGCCCAGCCCTTTTGCCTTTGTATTTTGAGATAGGTTCTCAGTATTTTGCCCAGGCTGGTCGGCCTCGAACTCCAGGACTGAGAGACCCTCTTGCCTCAGCTGTAGCTGGACTACAGGAATGCGACTCCACCATGCCTGGCTCTGTAAAACGTTTCTAGATTATTGAACAATTGTACGAGTCTACAACACCCACTGATGCCAACAACAAAACCCCATTCTGAGATGGGCAAAGGACTTGAGCTATTTCTCCGATGAAGACGTACAAAGGCACAGTGGCCCCATTCTCAGTGGGGAAATGCAAATCACACCTCAGAGAGGGAGGACTGTGGGATCTGGGAGGACGGAGACTCAGACCCCAGGACACCACTCCACGCTGAGTCAAATAAGCCAGTCACAAAGGACGCCTCCTGGAGGGGCCACGTCAGGGGGAGAAAGTGGGTGTCACCAGGGGCTGGAGGACGGGGAGATGGCACTCCTGTGGACAGTTCCAGGGTCACCAGGTGCAACAAGGGCAGTTTTAACGGCTCCCAACACTTCTTTCTCTTTTACAGTGCTTGGCACATTTTCTGTAAAAAGATAATGTCCTGATATGTTGCTCAGGCTGGCCTAGAACTCCTAGGCTTGCGCCATCTTCCTGTCTCAGCCTCCAGGCTGGCTGGGACCACAAGCACAGACTGGTTAAAAAGTAACTTCACCTGGTTACTTTTTCTTAATGGGGAGAAATGCATTGTGGAGAAACAGTTAACTATGTTACAATTCAGCTGTGCTGTGCATTCTTGTTAAACTATTACATAAACAAAGTCCGCCTGACACAGGCAGATTTCCAAACCATGAGAAGCTTTGAAACAAAAATCTAATTTGCAAAACAAGGTACACAGTAACAGCTCCCATTATCTGTTTAAAAATAACTTTGGAAATTGCTGAGAGCAACCTGTGTAGGCACAGTACCTGCGGTGTGCTGCGGGTTTGTACCGTGCCATATTTGTATTTGCGGGAAAGAAACCGGAACTGGGACCTCAAAGCCCACTGTCCAGGGCAGGGAGAGGGGCCCAGTAGGGAGGGCCGGAAAGGACTTCCCAAGTCTTGCGTGTTGTATTCCTGCCCTGCTTGCGTCTTCTCCTAGCAGCAGGCAGTGACGTATTCGTTGTATAATGACATTTTTGAAAAAGTCTTTTGAGGCCCAGGTGGCACTGAAGCTGATGCCTCCCGACTAGGACACAGTATCAGCCGCCACCCGGGATAACCGGCTGTGGCCTAAGTGCCCGAGTGGCCGTCCTTCCCAGGGAAGCATGTGCCAGTGTGCCCTCACCCTGCTCGGGAGCTTTGCATTTATTCCTGGTTTCCTGCGAGGACCCCAGGGTATCGCCGCCATGCTGCCAGCCTCTGCCGGCAGGGTCTGCAGCACAAACCTGGTCACCTGGCATTGCCAACAGCGAAGTCATGCTAGGCCTCTGCCCCGCATGGGCTCGGAGGGCAAACAACGGGGCCACAGCACACCGTGGCTCAGGAAAGCCCGCGCTCTCCTAGGTCAGCTCCACGCACAGCGCTCCCTGGGCCTGGGCAGCCCGAGCCCCGCACACTGGCTGTGGCCCCCCAGCTGTCAGGCAAGCAGCGGCCAGGGAGGCGAGGTCTTGGGATGCGGCTGCTGCCCTAGGGGTGTCCTCCAACTGTCCCTCTGCCTTCTAAGACCAGCTTTCCTTTCTGCTGTTCCTTTTAACCCCGGGGCTCTGCAGGAGCTCACGGGCAGGAGCATGGCTCCCAGGCAGGTGGCCCTCAGGGGACACAGCATCTCCTCTGGGAATCTGCTGGGGACTTGCTGGGGAGCCTAAAACGCGCCATGAGCTACAGGAAGTGGGGGTGATGTGAGGGGGTAGGGTGGCAATGCTGATGAGGTCAGGGTGGCAACAGTGGTAGAGTTGGGGTGACGGCACTGACAGTGGCGGTGGTGACAAAGCCTTCCCCTGAGTTGGCCAGGGTGCCCTGGGCTCAAACCAAAGCCCGGGGAATGGGCCACCCAGCTGCTGCCCCAGCACAAGCAAAGGTGGGCATTTTCTCAGGACAGCAGCTGACTGCAGAGTCCACCTCAAGGAGGGTAACATCCTCCTTCCTGCCGGGGAAAAGCTGAGCAGGTGACCAGGTGGCTGGGCGCCCGATGACCTGGCCAGGGCACCCGCCCCCTCCCGGTCTGTGTCTGGGAAGTGCCTTTCCCTGTGGACTGCGGCCTCTGGTTTTATGACTGTCCCATGGCACAGGACAGATGGGTTCTCGAGCTCTCTAGAGACTGGGTTTGTCTCCTTCTTCCTGGGGTGAGACAATGGTCACTTTGTAGGCTGCTGGCTGGCTGGACTGAGGGTGCTGCTTGCAGGCGTCCACCCTACCCTGGAGGGGAGCGTGGTGTGGGTCCCTGCAAGTGAAAAGCAAGGGGCAGGCAGCGACGCCGTCTGTGTGAAGTACAAAAGGAAACCACAGTGCCAGCCAGGTGTGCCCACCTGCTCAGGGCCAGTTTGGGCCTGGTTCGCAGCCCCTCCTGGGCACCTGAGCCCTGGGCAGCAGAGCCCCCGCTAGAGTGGCTGTCACCCCGTCCCCGGGCTGTCTGTCCTGTAATAATGCTCTTGCTGTGGCCAAGGTGGCTGAGCTCTGGGTCCTGAGCCCTCCCTGCCCCCTCTCCTGGGGCCCTGGGCGGACCCACCCTCGCCCTGCAGCAATGGTCTCCAAGGTGAACCAACTTTTGTCAAAAAGTAAGCAGCCCGGGCTGAGGAAGAGGCAGACCCTCCGCGGGCCACCCTGCCCACAAGGCCGAGTCCCTGCACAAGCTACCTCTCCCCTCTGCCCTAGCAGCGCCAGGTGGGTCCAGCACAGGAAGTCGAGGCTCCCGCCCACCACTGGCCAAAGCCAGGAAGTGCAGAATGGCCGGGAAGCCTGGGTCTGTCACCAGGCGGGTGCCTGACCTGGGCTCTAAGCACTCGCTGCTCCCATCACTGCTGATTTGATCTCTCTTGGAGGCCACGTCCCTCCCTGGCATCGACTTCGGCCATGTAGACGCCACCAGCTGCGAGCCATGCCAGGTGGGGGAGAGGGGACACTGGCTGACCCGCACACTTGCCCTCACGGCTGGGAGGCAATCGGTCCTGCCCAACCCAGGGGCCATGCTCTCCTCATCCTGAGGGCAACGTGGACACCAGGCCCACCCACCTGAGCCCTGAGCCCACGCCCAAGCCTCTCCACAGCAACTCTGGCAGGGAGGCTCTGCCTGGCCCTGGGTTCAAGGGACACAGGTGCGAGTTGTCCTTGAACCCTCAATGCCCCGTCTGCATGTCCCCCTGGGGTCCAGGCCTCTCTCGGAGCCAGTTCTGGAGCCCTGACCGCCCCCAGCCTCCCCAGTGCCCCATGGCTCTGGCCCCAGGGCCTTTGCACTTCTGGTCTCTTGTGCCTCCAAGTTGCCACCTGATTTCACCAGGTCCCTCATGGTGGGGGGCTTCTCCTGTCACTGCCTCTTTACCCTTCTTCTTAGAATGAATCTTTAGGTTTGTTCTCTCCCTGCCCCTCCTTATCAGCTGTTCGAGGACACGGCCCCAGCAAGTGCTGACCAGAGTGAAGTTCCTGTGTCTGGGCGCGGGTCAGCCCCCACTGTGTAGTCCTGGCTCCTTGACCCTTGCAGTCTTTCCTGCTCACCCCAAGGTGTAATTACACAGCTAATAACTACCTTGGCCTCTGGGTCGGGAGCTGCTCCCTCCAGGTAACAAGGTAGCTGCCAGTGCTCCTGCTCAGGGTCCCCTCTCCGCCACACAGCAGGCAGAACACCAGCAGCCCGCACGGCCCGGAGCCAGGCTTCCAGTCTGGCCGGTGTGGTCAGGAGCGAGGCTCTGGTTGTGGGCCCGGGCCGTGCACATCCCACCTACCCAGTTCCCAAGAGGGCTGGGCACCCTCACCGGAGGCAGTGAAGGTGGGTGCTGGGCAGCCCTGGGAAGTCTAACTCCTCCAAGGACACTCGCCACATGCAGAGTGGCTGCTCTACAGTCACAACCACGGCGGTGACCACATTGGTAGTTTCTGTTGTTTTGTTTTGCAGTACTGGGTTGAGCCCAGGGCCTCTGCGCTGACGACACCCCAGCCCTTTTTATCTGGTGACAAGGTCTCACTACGTTGCCCTGACTGGGCTTGAACTTGCAACCCTCCTGCCTCAGCCTCCAGAGCACTGGGATTACAAACAAGTGCTGCCACCCCAGGTCACTGGTACTTTCACAGCATGTTACAGCAGCTGAAGCCCATCCGTGTGCCCCGGCCTGCGAGCTGCAGAAGGTGCCCTTGTCCTCCCCTTCTGGTGGCTCCATCGGCAGATGTGGACCCAGATGGCATGAAAGACAGGAGACAGAGCCACAGCTGTGGGCAGCCCGCAAGCTGCCCAGTTTATTTGGAAATGCACGGACACAGGTGCGGGCTGGGAAGCTGGGGCCCTGCAGTAGGTACAGGGCTTTGCACGGTGGCCGCCGTGCTCTGTGGGGCTCAGACCCTGACACAGCACTAGTCCCGGAGCACGAGCGGTGCCTTCACCTGCTGCACCACCTCTTTGCCACTGAGCGCCTCCACGATGGCCAGCGCGAACTCAAAGCTGGTGCCTGGCCCGCGGCTGGTGAGCACCTGGCCGTCCCTCTCCACGCGGCTCTCCGAGTAACTGTAATGATCTGCAGTGGAGAGAGGAGGCCGCGATCTGATGGGCAGCACTGGCGTCGTCAACACAGGGCGCCAGTCACTGTCCCAGCACGCTGGCCACCAAGCCACTCATGGCTGCACGAGGTCTCTGCAGCCCAAGACAGGGCGGAGCCAGGCCACGGCCAGGCCTCACCCTGACACTCTGCAGCCCCCGCCTGCTCCCCCTTATCCAGGGCTCCCCAAGTGCTCAGGACTGGGTTGAGCCCACGAGCTACCCCGACTGTCCCAGGCCCGCACTGCAGCTGTGGCGCTTCCTCTGAACCAAGGCCATGGCGTCATGGTACCTGCCTCGTCACGCCACCTCCTCTGCCAGCCTCTGACTTCCCTCCTGTGGCCGCGCTCCCAAGGGGTCCTCCCTCAGCCCCACCTGCCCCAGCCCTGGGCCTCCGAGGACGTCCCCATTCAGGAGGCGCCGTCCCTTCCGGCAGGCTCCCGGCACCACCCCAACCCACCCGGTCCCCTCCCCTGCTCGGCAAGCAGGAGGCTGAGTGCAGAGCTCTGGAAGGGGCCCTGATGCCACTCCCTGGCACGCAAGGTCCCCTTGGCTGCCGCCCGACTGCAGGGAAAGGACCCTGTCCAGGGAGCTGGGGCGGCCCACTGCACAGCAGCAGCGGGAGAAGCACCCAGAACCTGCTGGAGGAGCCAGAGTGCCCTGGGTTCCACTCCCAGCTGTCGGTGACCATGACAGGGACCCAGCCGGCAGTAAGCAGCCTCAGGACACTGGGGGGTCTAGGCCCAGACATGGGCACGCACCCCACCCTGCCCTCGGCTGGGGCAGGACACCCAGGCGCACTGCAGGCCACCAAGGGGTCAGCCAGGCGCCTGCTCCAGGAAGAGTGCAGGAAACCGGCCAGACCCCGCAGCACAGCCCCACACTTCTTCTGGAGAGAGGCACACACACACACACACACACACACACACACGCACACCCGGTTATCCAGGTCAGGCTCGGTGCTGACCCAGGCGGGCGGCCGGGCCCAAGAGCAGGTGAGCACGCAGGCAGGCAGGCAGGCAGGCAGGCAGGCGCACCGGGCAGCAGCCATGCAGGGACCAACATGGGCAGGGCAGCGCCCACTGCATGGGGAAACACTCAGAATCGCCACCGGGAAGAGGATTACGCTTGTCAGCCGCACCACCTAGTGGCAGTGATGAAGCACAGCCAGGCGGGGGACCCCAGCCCCAGGGTGCACTGGCACAGGGCTGGTGGTCTGTGCTTCGCACTCAAAGGAGCACTGCTTGCCTGCTTGCTTTCTTCTTTCTTTCTTTCTTTCTTTCTTTCTTTCTTTCTTTCTTTCTTTTCTTTCCTTTCTTTCTTTC